>CAUYQU010049217.1:0-25955 GCA_963574635.1 Cheracebus regulus | reverse complement strand
CAAGTCTTTGCTATTGTCAACAGTGCCACAATAAACATATGTGTGCAGGTGTCTTTATAATAGGACAATTTATAATCCTTTGGGTATATACCCAGTAATGGGATTGCTGGGTCAAATGGTATTTCTATTTCTAGATCCTTGGGGAATCACCACACTGTCTTCCACAATGGTTGAATTAACTTACACTCCCACCAGCAGTGTAAATGTGTTCCTATTTCTCCACATCCTCTCCAGCATGTGTTGTCTCCCCAAGCAGGCAGTTCTAGTGCCTCCTGCTCAGTCAGCGGTCAGAGCTCCAGCACACAGCCTCAAGCCACGAGCCAGTCAACACTGCAAGCCGTACATCATAGTTTACTTAATCCATAGATGTTCTAGATCAAACATTCCACAATAAACAAAGTGACATTTAACATCAAGAGCAAGGGGATAGGAAAAAGAGTTAACAAGCCAGTCCAGGAAGAGTGACATGGACAAAAAGGACCTCCTGGCCCGGCCCGGACAGTCGTCAGCCTCAGCATCATGCAAGAAGGAATCTTTGATGTGGCCAGAGTCCTCGGTGACAGATGCTGGGTGCTTATCAGGAGCGATGACAAGGTGCTGTCTGTTGAAAGGGCAGTTTCCAGCTAGTGAAGTCCTGCTCTCTTCATGTGCTTTGTGGCCACAGAGTCCTCTGGTGAAGACTGATAGTGGAAGAGTGTGCCTGGGTATGTCCTTATCTGGTGCTTGAGCGATGTCTTCATTGATGATGCAAATGTCTGGTCCCTGCGACGAGGTGCCTTTTGAAGTGTAAGATGGAGTGTTTCCGCATGTTCTCACTCAGGCGGGTGTTGAACAATGAGTACACATGGACGTGGAGGGGAGCATCACAAACTGGGGTCTGTTGGGGGCGGTTCAGGGAAGGACAGCGGGGGTCAGGGAGGGAGGGGAGGGATAACATGGGGAGAAATGCCAGATATAGGTGACAAGGGGATGGAGGCAGCAATCCACCTTGCCATATAAGTACCTATGCGACAACCCTGCATGATCTGCACATGTACCCCAGAACCTAAAGTACAATAAAAATAAAAAAATTAAAAAACCAGAAGATTTCATTAAAAAAAAACCATTGAAGTGTTTTTCTAACATGGAGTTACTTCAAGGGTGCTCTGTGCAATTCATCAGGGCTGTTGTGCAGGTATCAGTTCTTCTTGCCTCAGCAAATCGATGAATCCTTGCCATTATTGTTCTGTGGTGGGCAGGCTTATGCAAACCTACCCCCAAAGTCCAAGGAAGTTGAGAGGTCAAAGAAAAAGGCTGACAAATGTGGTTTCTCAGGAAGAAACATTTAACAGGGACTTACAAACAGAAGCCATGGTCTTGGGCAGCCATGAAACAAGACAGTGGACCCCTGGGCTATGACCCCCCAATCTGGGGTTTCTACACTGTAGGGAAGGGACATGTAGGACAATTGAAGTAGATCCATAGGGAAAGGCAAGAGTGCTATGTGAACCTGCCCTAAGGGCAGGATTTATGGCAAGCACAAACTCTTACCCAGGGAACAGTAAACAAAATAGAAATCTTAGAGGCCTTCCTGGAACAGGGGTTAATCAGAAGTCAACATAGCAGATTAGCCTCCAAGCTGGAGCTGCTTCAACCTCCCCAGCTGTGCTCTGTGGATTGGAAAATGCAAACTGGCCATCAGTAGTTTCTTTTATATCTTCTGCCTGCCTTAAACGTAGAGTTGTAAAACATAATGATAGGAATAATTTTCTAAAGTCACTAAAAGAGATACATGGAAAGGTAGGTTTGCCAGAAACTATTTTGTTTTGAAGAGTTTTGAGTATTTTCCATAAGAAACGGCAGAATTATGTTCATTGAAATAAGTTTGGTGATTGAATTGTGCACCAGTGGAATCAATATTTTATTTTTATCATTTTTGTCTCTTTAGCATCAGATATTTGGGGCCAGATCCCCTTTTCCTTGATTTTTAATTATTAATTTTTCATTTTATGTGACCATTAGTTGTTTGTGAAGCACCAACATACAGAAACAGGCAAAACCACTGAAAAATTGGCTCTAAGCTCTGAGGGCCCTGTCTAAACAGCAGTTGCTTAGAAACTTAATCCCAAGAAAGAATAGGATTATATTTGGAAATGACAGTGACCATGTCCAGCTTAGTCAGAGTTTAACTAAGGCTTCACCTTGGCACCCTTCCTCAGGAGCGGTGGAGGAAGGAATGGATGCCAGATGGAACCTTTTCATTCTAATAATTAAAATTTTGCTTTTGATTAATAAGTATGTCAATCCAAAGCATGATAATAGATACCAGCAGGTAATACTTCTAAGTAATCAGATCTTAATATGCATTAAAGGAAGTAATTAGCATGAGGATTATAGTGACTAAGGCTGGATTGTTCATATCACACTGAATTTCTAAATTCCTCTCATGTAGCACATTCTCAAGTCTTTACAACGCCAGCGTCAGTGGTGATGGGCAGTTCTTATTTAAAATAATTGAGTTCCACAGCACTAGTGCATTTGACTTTAGGAGGGAAAAACTGGACCCATTTTAATCCTTCAGAATCAATGAATGTTGGTACTAATACTGGTTTCTTCAGCAAACATGAAGAAAGTTTATTTCCAAGTGGCTCTCTGGCTCACTGTGCCGGCATCCCACTAGCATCTTTATGAAGTGTATTTCAGTAAACCAAAACAAAGGGCTTACCTGTAAAATATGTGTGTATTAAAAAAATGTATGTATTAAAACAATAAAAGCATATGTTGATTCCCAGATGGAACAGGCAGAGTTTACAAGTTTCCTAAGTTCTGCTTCAGTTTGGGGTTTGCTGGCAGCAGTGTGGGTGTGTTACTGGGTCCTGGAAAGTGAGGGTGAGGGTGTGAAAGGAGGGTCCCTGATGCAAGAGGCATGGCCCAGCAAGGCTTCCCGGGGGATACCCGGGTTTGGCTCTCCATGGGGACTCTGGCCAAGCCAGGGAAGAACATGCACCATGGAGTTTCCTCACCCAAAGGAGGGAGTGGGGGCATTTATACACCAAAGGCCCGTCAGACACTGAGTGGGGGCTGCTCCTTTGGGAGGCATTCGTTCTCCAGCACTTCCGGGCCAGCAGGCCCTGGTTCCCAACTCAGTCCATCCACATTCCATCCTGCTCTTTTTGTCCAGTCCCCTTTCTACACAGCTGTCCATACGTTGTTGTTAAGCATAACAGGCAACTTCTCCAGTACCCTGGGTTTTCGTTCTGAAGGCTCCTGTGTATACACATTAAATACCTTGGCCTTTTCTGTGCTAATCAGTTGACCTCATGCCAGGGATTTCTCAGTGAAGCTTTAGGGGCCATGAAGTTGAGAGCAGGGACCTGATGAGAGAGTGAAGGCAGCACTCTGTCCTCGTCCACATCACTGCATACACCAGTGCCATGCCCACATCTTCCAACATTGACAAGTCAGCGTTGAGGGGACGAGAAATCACAGGTGAGCAAGGCTTCCCCTTCAGGGTTGGAAGTGGTGGGAGGAGAGAGGTCTAGGGTGGAGGCTGCAGCTGTCTGTGCAGGGGGTACAGTACCATGCTGTCTGGCTTGGGTGACGTTAGGGTGGCCTTGCGGGAGGTGAGTGGGTGCTGCTGTCCATATATGCCGGGAAGAGAATTTGAGGGTTTTGACTTTTTGTCATAATAAGTTGCTGAAATGACCACCCCTCCTTCTCAGTCCCTTTGCCCATCCCTAAGGGAAGGATTGAGGTCCCCCACCATCTGTGAAGCAGGAGCTGTGCTTGGATACTCAGAGCTGGTGCACCTGCACTGACTCCCAACCAGGAAGTGTGAGGTGTTTCGAAGTGTCTGTGGTTGCAGATGAGTTTCTGTTTCCCTTGCCCTCAGCCAGCCTTGCAGGAGGTCAAGGTTCTTTAACCGGTGGAGAGCTGAGCTTTCATTCTCTGGCTCTCTGAGTCCTGCCTGTGTGAGGCTGTGGCTAAATGTGTTCCCCAAAATTCCTATGTGAAGCTCTCACCCTCAAAGTGATGGTATGAGAAAGTGGGAAGGGCAGGAGGTGACGAGGTCTTGGGGGCAGAGCCTCATGAATGGGACTGAGGCCTTTATCGAAGAGGCTCAAGAGAGCCGGCTCATCCCTTCCGCCATGTGAGCATACAGGGAACAGGCACATCTATAAATCAGGAAGTGGCCCTCACCAGACACCCAATCCGCAGCAACGCGATCTCGGGCTTTAGGCTCCAGAACTGTGAAGGCCGAACTTCCGTTCATAAGCCGCATGGTCAAAGGTACTTTGTTACAGCAGTCCAAACAGACAAATGCCATAGCAGCATACCCCAGATTGGGCAGCTTAAGCCACAGACATTTACTGTCTCAGTTTTGGAGGCCAGACCTCTGAGGTCCAGATGTCAGCAGGGCTGGTTCCTGCTGAGGCCACCGGGCAAGGATCTGTTCCAGGCCTTCTCCTTGGCTTGCAGCTGGCTGGCTTCCCCACATGTGTGTCTGTGTATCTGTATGCAGATTTTCTCTTCTTTCAAGGACATCCGTCACATTGGCTATTAGGACTACCCTAATGACCTCATTTTAACTTGATCATCTACAAAGACCCTGTTCCCACGTAAAGTCACATGACAGATCCTGGGGGTCAGGACCCTGACATCTTTTGGGTGGGGTGGGAGGCACATTCAGCCCGTAATAATTCTGTTCCAATCATCTTCTGTTCACCTTTTCCATTGCACATGGCAGTGCCTCCAGGGATCTTCCCCACCAAAACATCTACTCGTATTGCTTCTGGCTCCGCTTGATAGAGAAACCCGATTTTCTCCATGGCAGCCAAGGCAAGTCTCTCAGCCTGGAGAGTAACCCTCCATGGTACCTTTGCAGACCAGCGTGGGTAGCCACAGTGGCACCTCAGTGGCACCTCTGTGGCAGCCTCAGCTCCAGACTTGGTGGAAGCACGATGGTGTTCCGGGTGAAAGGACTCTGCTCTGGGAACTAAAGCCTTGGACACCCCAGAGATTCAGGAGTGGGATGCAGCAATTTTGGGGATGTTTTAGCAGATGTAATTTCATGAAGAATTACCCTCTTTTGGATCCTGGAACCGTAAATTCTAGCCATGGACATTGACTTGGAGCATTTGTGTGTGACACACACTGTATCATAACATTTCAAGGGGCGGTGCCCCAGTTAATCCTATAAATAAATCTTCCAGAGTTGATTCTAGCATTGTTTAGCTTGCTTGCTGTTACAACACAGTTTTGCCCCTTTCATGGGGAGCTGGATTTCTTGGAAGCGACATTCAATGGGATGTCATCACGGTCATAATGGCATTCAGGGACTCTGCTGAGATGAGCAGAGGTACAACAGGCAGGAAAAGCAAATCTGAACTCAGAATCAGGGTCTACTGTAGTGAGAGCAGAGGTCTGCCCTTCCGTGCTAGAAGCCGGTGTAGTCAGCCTGACTCCAGGCAGCTGTCTGGTGTTCCCCACGTTTCAGTATCACAGGGCGGGGGGCTCAGGTTTGGCAAGTTGAGCAAAGGTGTTAGTCAATCTTGGCAAAGGGAAGCCCGATCATAACGGAATCCCCTGCCTTGTCCGCTGGCATGGCTGGCGACAGGGTCAGCTGGCACAGTTGGAGCAGAGCCTGCCATTCCAGTGAGTCCGCAGTGGGCCTCCTGGACAAATGCATCGGATGATTTTTTGTGCTGGACCCATCTGAAGAGCGACATGATTACAGGCGTGAGCGACCGCGCCTGGCCACCATCATTGGCTTTTAAAGTTGCCTGGCCACCATCATTGGCTTTTAAAGGAAGCAAGGGTTTTGATGAACAGGGTTCTTAAATTTGTAGTTGACACCAAGGACGATATCCCGTCCTGATAGTCCTTGGAACCAAGTTAGGGACAACACCCTGGGTTGGATAAACCCCATGTCTGAAACTAGATGGTGAGTATCCTGCTGCCTTTAACTAATCTGTCATTGGGCCACCGCTAGAATGTTCTGGGGACCCAGTAATGTTCGGAGGGTTAGAAGGCAATGTAGTACCTGTATTGCCCCACCCTCAGCCCCCAGCCCCTTCTCTGTTTACTCAGTTGGCTAAACCACAGCCCTTGCTGAAGTCACCTCTCCTCCTACTCAGCTACTGCACCTACATAACTGAATGTATCTGAAAAGAGACAGAAAACAATTGTGGTGACTGCTTCATTTCAAGTTGGTGGCTGCTGACTGGGCAGTTATGACTCTAGCCCCTTGCTGCTCCCTCTCCCTGGATGGCTGATTTATTTCTTTTCCTTTTTTCTTAAAACTGGAATGCCTCTTTTTCCATCTTCACCCTCAGCTGATGCCTTGATTTCCTATTTCCCTGAGAAGACAGGAGCGATCAGAAGAGCGCCCCATGGCTGCGCACCAAGGCACCCACCTGACTCCGGGCCTCTGTGCCCCTGGGCTCCGCCTCCTCCCCTGCCACCAGGGAGACCGGCCCTGCCCCTGACAAAGCCCAGTGTCCGGAGGGTGTGCTGGGTGCTTGTCCCTTTGTTTACTCGACTGATACTTCTCCCTTCTCTTTCCTTCATAGTCAACATTTTCCTCACCATCATGACCCGATCTTAAATAAAATCAGTTTTACTCCAGTGTCATCTCCAGCTGTGACCCATGTCCGTTCCTTCTCAAAGCCCCCCTGGAATAAATGTCTGCATTCTCTCCTGTGTTTATCCTTCTCCCAGTCAGGCATCCTCCCACACCACTCCACGCCATCCAGTGCGACCCCACGCAGCACGAGGAGGTCATTGTCTGCATCAAGGAAATCCTGGCCTGGGTCATGTGTGTGCCAGGCAGGGTGGCACCCAGAGGTGCCCATCCTGGGGTTCCCAGTCCTTGGGGGCTGCCAGATGGGGCTCCACAGTTTGATCTTACTCTGAGACCACAGTGATCTCCAAGCACACTGGATATCTGCACTGGAATCTTCTTTTTTATTCTTTATTTTTAATTGACAAATAATAATTGTACATATTTATGGTGTACGTAGTGATATTTCAATAAGCGTAATGTATAGTGATTAGAGGAGGGGAATTGGCATATCTATCACCTCAAAAGCTTATTATTTCTTCATGTTCGGAAAGTTCAATGTCTGCCTTCTAGTCATGTGAATATATAATATAAACGCTGGTGATTCTGCAGTGGTGTGGAACGTGAGGACTTATTCCTCCTGACTAGCTGTGATCTTGTCCTTTCTCAAATCCTCCCCTATCCTCCTCCTCCTCCCTGTCCCCTTCCCACCCATAGCATCCTTTGTTCTACTTTTTGCTTCTATGAGATCCCTTTTTTTTACCTTCTACACATGAGTGAGAACATGTGGTGATTAACTTTCTGTCCCTGACTTGTGTAACTCAGCGTGATATCTCCAGCTCCACCTACGCTGCCGAGAATCCAGGAGTTCGTTCTGCTTTATGGCCGAGTAGCATTCCATGGGTGTAGACGCCGCATTTTCCTTACCCATTCCTCTGTGGATGCACACGTCGGCAGTTCCTCATCTCAGCCATTGTGAACATGCCCCAGGTGTGCTAGTGGCTGATTCAATGTCTCAGGTTCCTAAGCGGATTCCTGTTAACTCTCCCTCCCACCCCAGACAGCACTGAATGAGCAACGTTCACTGCCCGGCTCAGACACCTGGACCCATCCTTTGTGCTTCGCCTTTTGTCAAGTCTCACATCCAGGCTGTCAGTAAATCCTGTTGACTTTGTTTCCAAAATATTCTCCTCATATCTCACCTCGGTGGTCTTTCTAATTCTGCCTGAAATCCCTTGAATCCATTTTCAACACTGCTGCCAAAGTGATCTCCTTAGAATAGAAGTCAGATCATGTCACTCGGAAGTCCCAGGAGCATCCCGTCTCCCCTGGAGGAGGCAAAGTCGCTGCAGTGGACTGTGAGGCCCTGTGACCGGCCTCTTGCCATCGACTGCAGCTCACCTCAGCCTTACTGAACTCCTTCCTTGCTTTGAACATGGCAGGCAGATTCTGCATCAAAGACTTCACCCAAGGTACACACGTGGCTCACTCCCTCCCCTCTTCCAGGGCTCTATTTAAATGCCACATTCTCAGTGAAACCTCCCTGTTCGCCCTCATTGAAATTGCAGCTACCTCAACAATCCCCATCCACTTCCCTGCTTGATTTTTCGCCACGGCATTGGCCAACTTCCATGATATGTATCTTTTCATTCATTGTTTTTTTTTTAATTACCTGTGTTCCATGACTAGAATGGAAACCCCATGAGGCCAAGACT
Organism: Cheracebus regulus; assembly: GCA_963574635.1. NCBI lineage: Eukaryota > Metazoa > Chordata > Mammalia > Primates > Pitheciidae > Cheracebus > Cheracebus regulus. The sequence continues at coordinate 17,699 of CAUYQU010049217.1, read as the reverse complement.
CTTACCTGTTTCAGTCACGGCTGTGTGCCTCCTGCCTGGAGCAGTGGCCAGCACGCAGTAGGCATCAGGAAGCATTTGCTGGAGGAATCGCTGCCCTGCGGTGTGGTACAAGGGACATGGAAGACCTAGGGCTTACTTTCTGAAGTCACTACTCCTGGCTTATTCATTCGTGGGAAGTTACTCAACGCGTTTCTTTCCATCTAAAAAATGAAGGTCACGATGTCTATTTTCCCCAAACCGTCGGTCAGGATTAAATGAAATACTAAACATGAAAAGTACTTTCTAAATTGTATGACACTTGCATAAATTAACATTTAAGAATGCTATTTATAATCATTTGAAAAAGGAAGGGGAGGATGAACTAGAGTTGTAGACTCAAACTTCTGTCCCTGCAGAAGCTGTTGGCGTTTCCTATCAAGTGACAATTCTGGACTTTCCTTGGGAGATTTGTAGCTTATTTATGGTAGACCAAGGTGCAGAAGGTAACCTACTTTCCCCTCAAATTACGAGGTTGTTCTCAAACTTAAGGCTGACAGTGCTTTGGGAGTATGGAAACACAGGGGTTTCTGTGTCCCCAAATCTGTCAAGTTGTGATATGTGGCCACAGATTGTAGAAAATGGCTAAGAAAACAACATGAGTATTCGAGGGTGAAATCTCTCCTTTACGCTTGGGGTATGCCTTCTTCTGTGGCTGCAACTGACCTGCCGTGAGATATTGGTGAGATGCTAATTCTCTATTCACTGTGCCTTTGCTCATAAAGCATATAGGTCATATGGTATTTTCAGGATTTTTTAATTCTCTTAAGAAACCTGTGGAGCCTTTCAGAGAACTTTACAGTCATTCTAATTAATTTGTAATTTCCAAGAAGAATCAAGAAATATTCCACAGATCAATAATTCTGAAACAAAGAAAAATTTACATCTGAAATTGAGATCACCGAGTGACCTAGTTACACCAGCCCGTCTTCCTTCCTCCACCTTATTTATCTCCTTTCTGTGATCTGAAGTGTGCCCCGAGGAATAAAACTTGTGGTGAGGGGGACAGCCCGCCACGCCACCCAGCGTGCAGGGGAAGGAGGTGGCTGTGCCGCCGGAGGGGAGAGCTGGGCTGGGACTCCCGGGGCTCCGTGGCATTCAGGAGGAGGGCCCGCGTGCATGAGCTGGTGAGCAGAAATCTCAACCTTTTCAAAGTCTGACATTGAAGAGAGAAAACTCGGAGGCTGCTGGTTTGTGGAACACAAAGCTTCTTCTTTATTGGTAAGGTTTTATTTTTTTTTGTCTTGCAATTTAAAAAATATTGTATTTCTTTTGTCTCAATAACTGTTTTATGCTTTGGAGGTAAAAGAACGTTGCAAAAGTTTGTGTTATCAAGTCACACATTGCAAATACTTATTTATTTAGACTACTTTAGTCATGCCAGAAAGAGAGAAGAGATGCCAGTCTTTGCTGAGTCGGTTATGTGCCATGCTCTAGTCTAGAGACTTCGTACCTGTTGCTTTATGTAATTCTGAAGACAATCCTGGCAGGTAGGTGTGGGGCTATTTTAAACAGTTAGGGAGGTAAAGTCACACAATCAGAAGATGGCTGTGGAGGGTTGGGAGGCAGATTTTTCTGATCCTAATCTGTGTTCTATCTCACAAAGACATTCCATCCTGTCTGCAGGTTGCTTTTGACTAGCCCTTGAGAAAGAAGCATAGGGACACTTGCAAACAGTCTAATAGACCACAGCCACCTCTAAAGAGCTGTCATCACCATAAGCCGTACCTGTAAGGAGGAAATGCAGATCCCACAAATCAAAATGGAACTTGGCTCCAAACTTAGGTTCTGAGCTCACCCTGGGGGCCGCAGCTGCTGCAGAGCAAGGGGTGCTGGTGGGTCTAACTTGGACAAGGCTTGGTGGAGGGGCTGGCTGTGTGCAGGGAGGTTGGGATGAACATGCCAAGGGTGCGGAGGGAAGGCCAGGAGAAGGGAAAGAGCCACAGGGTGTGGACAAAGGGGAGGTAGGGGTCAGGTGAGAGGGACGCAGAGAAGCCCAGAGCCGGCTTCGTGGAAGGCACAGATGTGTCCCTGGATACACAGATGGGTCTGGGTCTGCTTCAGGAGAATTCTTTTTTATTTTCTTTGAGATGGAGTCTCACTCTGTTGCCAGGCTGGAGTACGATGGCGCAGTCTCGGCTCACTGCAACCTCTGCCTCCCAGGTTCAAGTGATTCTCTTGCCTCAGCCTCCCAAGCAGCTGGGACTACAGGCACCTGCCACCATACCCAGCTAATTTTTGTATTTTTAGTAGAGATGGGGTTTCACCATGTTAGCCAGGATGGTCTTAATCTCTTGATTTTGTGATCTGCCTGCCTTGGCCTCCCAAAGTGCTGGGATTACAGGTGTGAGCCACTGCGCCTGGGCTCAAGAGAATTCTTGACACTGCAATGCTTCAGAAGGAGTTCTAGTGATAGTATCGTCTCCCAAGTGAAAGTGATAAACAAGTGACAATCAGTTTCACTGCATTGTGAGTCAATGTATTTATGTCATTTAACAATATTGTGACTCCATTTGTATGACAATCTCGGAGGCACTTGCTTTAATTCTGCATTGTGTTTTCTCTAATTAATTATCTGAAACCTCTAGGCCCTGAGTTACCTGGAGCTCTCTTATCTAATAACATCAACCTCTAAGGCAGCCTGAGAAAGAGGAAATGAACCCCAAGAGACTCTGGGCCAAAATAGATACGGCAAAGCCTGTACCCAAACCTGCTGTGTTTTCTCCCTGGGGAGAACCTCAGGTGCATATTCGGATACATTGGCTCTAATTTTAGGCGCAGTCCTGATAAGGAGGGTTGTCTGGTTTCCCAGCCCAGAGCTCGTTGGAAGTGGCACATTCAGTGGGAATGTCAGCTACCAGAGTCAGGCACCCTGAAAGTGATGAGGAATGGCAGACGGCCATGTGCAGTCAGAGGTGGGCTGGAAAAACCCCAAAACACAGAGAGGACAACTCAGAGACCTCACATGGGACCATTTAATGCAGAAGTAGATACTGTAGTTCCAAGTATTGGGAGGCTCTCCGTGTGGAATTTGGTGTGCTGCTGCAGATGAGAAAGCGCACCTTGCCAGCAGCTCCACGAATCTGGGCCAGGAAGGGCTGGACAATGCCCAGCTCTCCTGGAGAGAGCCAGAAACTTCATCACGTGTCTTAGCAAAATTTTCACCCATCAGGTCCCAAATTTTAAATGTTTGAAAGGATCAGTTGGAAGTTAATTCGGAATAGGCTTCCCCAAGACTAAACTGTTGATTGGACAATGCTTTGTTACTGAGTAAAGTACAGTAAACATCCAGCGAGTCCTTCAGCGTTCAGAGGACGGAGCATCTATGCAAGACATCCATTCCTCTTTACTTCTGAAAGCGCTTCTATTTAGAGGATAGAATGAGAAGTTGAATAGATGAAGGAAGGGAAATGGAAAAAGACAGGAGAAGGGGCAGGACACGAAAGCGGTTCCAGGATAGAACAGACACGAGAGCTTATGAGCAGAGGCCGTCAGGGCAGGGCGTGGTGGGCTGGCCAGCCATGACCAGGGTCGGGCCAGGTCACACAACCGTGACAGATGCGGCTCTGGGCTCTGGCAACCTCGCGGCAGCAGACAGGACCAAGATGCAAAGCAGGGCCGTTCCGCAGCTGCGCGTGGGAGGCCTCTCCAGCAGCTTTTGCGTCTCCTTCTTGCCCTTCCCCTGATCTGGCTCATGTCAGGAGGGCTCCGTCCTCCCTGTGCTGTCCTACCTCCTGCCACACCAGCTGTCTGAGATCCTGGGCTGGCGGGGTCGGAGGTTTGACGGGTTGTACGTCACGTGACCTAGCTGGAGGGTCTAGCTCACTCCTGCTCCCGGGTGGTCTTCTGAGCAGCGGTAGACCTCAAGAGGGGTTCGGAACCACAGGGGCGCAGGCCCCAGCCTGGCCTACCCACTCAGAACCTGCATTTCAACCCCAAGGAGAGGCCATGCATGAGCACAGTGCCCTTGGAAACCTCCCTCCAGGCGTAGGAAACTCCAGTCCAGAGGCATCCGTTCCTGTTTCGCAGGGGTTACTGCCATTGTGTGGCCTAAATTTCAACCCCCGGCACCGGGACGAGCAGGCCCCTTCTCCATTCAGAGCCCCCTGGCCGGGCCTGCTGCGATGGCCGCTGAAACCAGCCTGTGACACTGGCGTCACCGTGCACACAGCACCCTTGTTCATTTCTCTAGCAGTTTATAAATCAGTGGGGCTGTTTCTGGCAGACAGAAACGGAAATGAGCGCCCTGAATCTGGGTCACCCAGCAGCCCCGTGAATCCCGGTGGCCCCAGCCCTTAGCCCTGCGTCCAGTGAACCTGAGGTGAGGGTGTCTTCCCAGATGCTAGGGAGGAGGCTCTAGACACATTTCATTTATGTGATTATCCAATGGCAAGATCATTTGATCTAGGGTCCCCAACCCAAAAAGAATGTGTGGCTTTCAGATTTCTTTCTGGTAGACAAACAGATGGTTTAATAAATTGAAATGTCAGCCTTGGGAGTGTAATTAAATGACTGTCATAAAATCAGTCATTCTCCTCTGGTGTTTTTGTCAGCATGAGTCTTTTCAGGTTCTGTAATGACTCTGTCTCCGCCCACCTACATGGCCAAGATGGCCACAGGCTGGGGGGGCTGTGCTGCCTGCCTCTCAGATGCCGGGTGGGGGTCTCACCGGTCCATCCCGAAGCTGGCTGGTGGATCAGAGCGTGTGCCGGCCAGACCCCAGTGCCCCGCGCCCTGTAGACGTTGTAGAATGGCGAGGGGAGGCTTTCTGTCGTCCTCATTCTGTGAGCAGGCCTGTCCTTTCTAGCAAGGTCAATCATGTTTTTGTGGAATACGATTGTGAGATTTTTAAGTAAGTGAGAGGAAGACTGATTCCACTGAAGATGGTTTTAGAGCTGCTGAGAGCGATTTCATTATTGGTTCAACAATACCTGTTATCTACATTCCTGGTGTCTAAGCAGGGTGTCTTGTTAGCAGCCAAGTGTCTTTTTCCCATTTTCCATATCTGACTTGAAGCAAAATAGTGTTGTCCACTGTTCTGAAAACTGAGACAGAAAGAAATTGTGACTATGGCAGCACTCAGACAACAGTTTATCTGGGAACATCTAGAAGGTGTTATTTTCACAGCAGTGAAAATTAGTGATACCCAGAATAGTCACTGTATGAGTCCTTTTGCTGTTCTTAGAAGTTCGTTTCATTATGCAACCAATTTATTTTGTTATTAAGCAGAAGCACAAAGAGAAATTTTTAAACATGACATTTTTATAATTTATATTTCTACCTCCTTATGCAACCCCATTATGATTTCATATTTCTTCTGTTACTTGTGTCAGTTGTTCACTTTTATTGTTAAAATTTTGCAAAACTAAGGCTGTGTCTAGAATGTCATGGTCAGAGTTGGAAGCTTAAACTTGAGACCTCAAAGAAAGTTTTTCAAAGGGAGTGCTCTTTTTGAAAAGCTTCCATTTTCCTCCTAGTTCAGAGATCACAGGCGTTATAAAGGGAATGACTAGTGGCTACGTGGAATTCCTTTCTGAAGTCGCAGCTGCACCCGGTAGGGAGCGCACCAGCCTTGGTGAAAGGGCATGGTTGTGTCTCCTTTCCGACACCTGCCAGAAGAGGTCAGGAGAAAGAATCCTGAACTCCTATCTCTGAACATCCCAGAGGTTGTGCTGGAGCCAGAGGGAGCGCTTTCTCTGGAGTCTGGGGAGTTCATAGACTAGTAGGCCTCCTTGCCCTAGCTCCCTCTCGGGAATTCTCTTTCCAGCACGCTGACGCTTTCTGTTGTAGATTAAATGGACCTTTCTGGCTGGACACCCTTTCCTTCGGCACAGGAGGCCGCTGGGCCTTTTCCTGAGGCCCTCCTCTCAGCCCACAGCCCGGCAGATCCCTGGAGGGGAACACGTCCTCCCTCCGAGCCCAAGCCACCTCCTCCCACCTGCAGGTTTCCCTTCTGATACAGCTGAGAGTAGAGCTGCTCTTTCTCCCTGCAGACACTCTTCACATCAGACAGCAGCTGCACCTCATTTTCGGTCGAAAAAGCCACCATCTTCCTTTCTCAGGTGTCCGGGCTTCCCAGCTGTGCCACCTGCTGGCAGATGCAGCCAGGGGCACCCTAAGCATTGCAGAGGAGAAGGGCGACGGCCTCCCAGTCCCGGACACCAGCACCTCCCTTAGCCCCAAAGTGGCCGCCTCGCTGTGCACAGCATGGTCCTGATTTTAGCACAGACATTGCTACTCCCCTAGAAGTCCCTGGAAAACTGGGAGGGTTGGCCCCTAATCCTGGAGTTCAGGAAGAGCCAGGAGGATAATGCTGCAGGAGAAGGTGGCCGTCCCATGGGCGAGGGTTCCCTCCCTCCCGCTGTGGGTGGAGGGTGACTCCTGCCGTCCCGTGGGCAGAGGGCTGTCCATCACTGGGCACTGATTCCTCTGCACTTCTGGGCGTGTCCAGAGGGCTGAACACAATGCCTTCTTAGAAAACTAGAGTTGTGGGGGCTTAGATGGAAAGCACTCGAGAATACTCCTGCAACTTCTTCACCACAGTCTCTTTATCCTGCCCAAAACAGTACCAGCCACCCTCCCCACCACAGCACCCCCATCCCCCCCACACTGCCCCCATCCTTCCCACACAGTCCCCCTATCGCCCCAATAACCCCCATTTCCCCGACACAGTTCCTCCATCTCTCTCACACAGTCCCCCATCCACCCACACAGCCTCATCCCCTCACAACATCCCATACCCCCACTCAATCCCCCTATCGCCCTGACACAGTCCCCCCATCCCTCCTCACACAGTGTCCATCCTCCTCACACAGTCCCCATCCTCCTCACAGTGTCCCCATCCTCCTCACGCAGTCCCCATCCTCCTCACACAGTCCCCGTCCTCCTCACAGTGTCCCCATCCCTCTGACACAGTGTCCCCGTCCTCCTCGCACAGTCCCTGCCTCTCTGCCCACCACTGCTTCGTCTTAGATCAGAAGTGTGTTGGAGGGCTCTGGGTTGAGGGAAATTAAACTTGTTGTCTGCTTGTTTTCATAGTTCATGGGATCAGGTTTCACCTGGGTTTGCTGCTCACCATAACTCTATTCTGTTTTCTGAGTCTCCCTGTCACTCCTTAAGTGTTTTCTACCTGTGTCGTCTCTATTTCTTCAATGTGTTCTTCTTAAACCCTTCGTTAAGCTTTCACTGGGACATTCACGCAGAAGTTTTGTCTCAAGAGCAGAGAGAGCAACGGTGCTTAAATGCGCAGGTCAGTTTTCAGTCCTCAGATTCTTCACTCTGTAGGTTTCCTGCGAGCACTTTTCTGTTTTTCCTTCCTTAATGATAGTGGGCTGACATTTTAGGACCTATCCTCTGGCCTCTTCTGAAATGTCTCTTTTCTATCATCAATCTGTCCTTCTGCTTCAAAAACATGAGCCCAGCTTCCCCGCGTTCCATCTGAGTCTCTGAGTTTAATTGCCACCTCTCCAGCAAGCTGATGCCTGCTCTGTCCCTAAGCCCCTTTATGACTCGGTAGCTGTAGCCACCACCCCCATCTCCACCCCACGATAATCGCAATCACAAAGCTGTTACTGTCACCTCATGCTGTGTGCGGTGTGGGCTTTGTCTTCATCTTCCCATGAATCACTTACAAATCTGAAATCCTCATGTCTTGATTAGGAGACAGACATCTAGGGATTAACTTGAAAAGTGGCTTTCGATTCTTGACATGAATTCAAAGTCATGTCAAGAATTTCCAAGAATTTTCAGTTAAACAGGACATCAATCTCTTCGAATTTCAGGTACTTCAAATGACATCCATTTTCTTCCCTCTTGGACCATTTCTGTAAGTTTCTATAACTGTTCTCCCACGTAGAAATAAATTAGCAAATAAAAAGTAAGCTTTCAGTTCAGTTTCTCTATTTCTGTCCTGATGTAAAATTTGGCATCATCTTGATTCCTCTTCTGCTTGTTCCTTACTGATATTTTTCGAAACATCTCCCCAGATCATTTTGTCTTCACGTGTAGCCCAGGAAGGTATGAACTGTGGCATCAGATGACATGTCTTTGAGACTGGCTCTCCAACGTATCGGTGTGTGAACTTGAGGAAGTTGCATTTTTCCTCTGAGTTTCAGTTTTCTCATCTGTCAGCTGGGGAGGACTATGACAATCCCAGGGCTCTGGGCCTGTAGCGAGGATTAATGAAACTGAATGGATGAAACAGTGAGGGTCAGCCCCCCACTCCAGACGCCCGTGGGCCTGGCTCCCTTCCCTGCCCTCTGCCGCCAGGAGGGTGCACCTGCCCTGTGCCCCCCTCTTCTCCCTACTGTTAACTTGCTCCCGTCCCTCCACGGCCCACAGACATCTGTGTCTGCATTGCCTCTGGCACTCTGGTCCCACAGCCACCTGCCCTGGCTCCCTGCTGAGGGCTGGCCCGACCGTCCTCACTGCTCTGCACCTCTGTGCCTTTCTGCCTCCCCAGCCAGGCTCATGCTGTTTGTCCTCGAATTGCCTTCCTCCCCTGCTTCCCTGGTCAGATCTCAGCCGGCCTCCTGGCTGAGCCCCGGCCCTTCACGAAGGCGCCTGAGGTGCAGGAGCCTGCAGCTGGAAGGGCTCCTGTGCGCTCCCTCCTGTGAACTGGCCGCATCCGTCATACGCGGGCTCTCTGCGCTTCACATGTTGCTTGTCTTGTCATGTATTTAGGCCTCAACTTTCCAACTCTGAGTTCTTGAAAGGTGGGAAGTAAATGGCATACTTTTAACTATTTCTGTACCATGTGTGCTGTGCACAGTAACTATCGAAAAAATGATTTGTATCTGAAAAAATAATTTATAACTGATGTTCTCCTGGCTACATAGGAGAATACTTTTCAGGCCAGCTACTTTACGGTGTAGAATAACAGAGTGACTCCCTAGGCCCAGATGTATAGCATATGCAGTGAGCATTGAAGGATGCACCATTTGATGTCTTTGTAAACTCCAAAATTCGAGGTGTCTGCTAGCTTGTAATTCCCCGTATAAAATGCGTTTTTGTCCCTACAGGGGAATGGCCTTTTTTTTTTTAACCTTTTTATGGAGGAAAAGATATAGATCCAAACCACATGGCACAGATCCGAGCACTGCTGGGCTGGACAGTCTATGATTTTGCAATGCTGCGAGCCTGCGGCTGCCTGCCCAAGATCACCGTTGTAGATTTCTTCTCTCCCCTACTCCCAGCACATGTGCTACCTCCAGGCTTTCCTGGGGAGGGTTTTTAAAAATAAGCAAACAAGACTTTTATTTTGGTTTGTTTTGTTTTTACAATACACCTTCATTACTTCAGAAGTATTGAGCGCATGATGCAAGTAGGACGGTGCCCCAGTTTTCTATTGCTGCTTAGCCACCACCTTGAGTCATGGTGCTTTAACAGTGATTTATTTACAATCTCTCATGGCTCTGGGCGTCAACTGGGCTCGGCTGAGTGGTTCTCAGTTGGGGCCTCTGCTGCAGTTACCATCAGAGAGTGTGGCTGGGAGCCACGTCATCCGAAGGCTCAGTCAGGCTGAGGGGCTCCCCCGTTGGCCGGCAGGTGGTCCACTGTAGCTGCCTGGTATCGCAGCGAGAAGTCTCAACCAGCCCACCACATTGACTTCCTCAAAGTTTATATTGTTACCTTAGGGGTTAACAAAGTATTTACCATCGCTTCAACTTTGCTGAGAATTTCAAAAGATGACTGACACCCAGATGACCAATGTCATCGATGAGTGTCTACAGTGGTGACGGTGGGGAGGCAGCCACAGGCTCGCACATGCTGCATAAACAAATCACTTACTATCTTTTCAACTTTGCTGATAATTTCAAAAGATGACTGACTCTCAGATGATCAACATCCACATGGCAGTGTGCCGTGGCCTCCAGTGTGTGTACCGTGGCCTCCCGCGTGGCTTGGGCTTCTCAACCCAGCATGGAGGCTGCACCCCTTCATGCATCACAAATGGTCCAGGTGGAGCTGAAGGGCTCCTTAGGACACAGCCCCAGAAGTAGCAGATGGTGACTTTTGCCATATTTCATTGGCCAAGCAAATCACAAAGGCCAATTCAGATTCAAGAAGAGGGAGTCAGATCTGACCTACAAGTGTGCAGAGCCTATTTGTGAATTAAAGGCAATCACAAGAAGACGGGTCCAGGTCACCATGGTCAGCAAGGCTCATCTGGCAGGCCTCGCCTCGGCAGCACCAGCAAACCACCCGGCTGCAGAAAGTCTCAAGTTCTGTCCACAGAAATAGTGCGAATTGTGGCACTGTGGACTCCCACAGTGGCTGGCAAGTATTAGACACAGAGGTTGCTAAGTCAGTGAGGCCCAGGGAACGGGGAAGGCTAGGGCGGGGCTGGCAGCACTGGCAGCCACACACTCATCATGGACATTGTTTATCTGGGTGTCAGTCACCTTTTGACATATCAGCAAAGTTGAAAATATAGTCAATGCTTTGTTAACTCCTAAAGACACACTCAAGGTGAGCTGCAAGGAAGTCCATTTGACAGGCTGTTTCTGTACATAACTGCTGCTTGAGATTTTAAAACGTGTCTACTCGCACAGCCAATACACTTTTCCTAAGTAAGCACTTTTCCTTTTAAACTCTTCTTCCCTTCCAGGGGAACCAGTTTGCACTCCCTGCTGCGTCTGCGTGGCCAGAGGAGGCCCTTTCTTCCTAAGCGTCTTTCTTCCTAAGCGTCTAGGATCCCGCAGCTCTAGGCTATGCCTTTTCATGCCAGTGGTGAGGCCCAGCAGTTGGAAATGGTCACGGTGACCCATTCTGAGCCGTACCCAGCGTTCTCTGCAGGGTTACAGCCAGAGGCAGATGGCTTTCCTAGAAATGCCTCGATGTGAGTTTTAAAGCAACTCCTTATGACTATTATCTGAATTTACCAAACTGTCCTTGGCTTTTGCTCAGAATGAACTTTTGATGTTTACCGTCGAATTTTCCAACTGTAAAATTATTCTTGTGAAACATGTGACTGTAAACCACACTCCTCGCGTTTTACGCACCTCACCACGTCCATGCAAATGAACAGTGTGATTTCAAATTTGAGGAAGGTTCGATGAGAGTGAGACCTAAGAGGATCTTTGACGTGGGGCATTTTTAGAGAGAGAAAAATGAAATGGGTCTCAGCTTTCTCAGGGTGGCATATAATGTGGATTTGACTTGGAAATAGGGAAGAAATATGGGGCAAAGGACATGAGGAGCATCGCAGAGGCCAGAGCCACGTGGGGCATCCATCTCAGGTCTCAGGCTGGGAGCTGGTCAGCAGCAGGGTCCCAGTCTCCATCTACTGCCTTCCCCTCTGGGGCACGGAGGGTGGCGTAGGGCATAGGGAGAAGGTCGCTCTTGGAGACCCCCAGATCCCTGCTTCTGTGCAGTCTAACTGAAGGGGCCCCCACAGTGGCCTAGTCTCTTTGTTCTGCCAGGAAGGGGGTGTCATTGGGCCTCCTGAGTCCCTCAGCCTCTGCGTGGCCCCACAATGTGGTTTTGTTCAACACATTATATTTCTGCTTAATTAATGTTTATTTTTGTTCCCCAGCAAAATCCAATGTTTTTTCCTTTTCATTCCAGGCCGGCAATACAGGGCTAATCATCTGTAAAAGGGCCAGTGTTAGAGGCACCTGAGAACGCAGGAGGTGTGTGTGCCCCCACGGGCGGGTGGCCTGGTTCCTTCTCCTGCCCCCTGCCTCCTGCGGGCACTCTTGCGACAGGGGCAAGGTGGAAGTGAGGTGGAGGGATGGAGCCCAGGTAGCAGGGGAGGGGTTGGTAGAGCAGAGGGGAGCGCCTCGCTTTGCGCCCCCTCCAGTAATCTGCAGGTTTCAGGTTGGGGTGAACTCAGGGGGAGCAGCACCCTATGACTCTTCTCAGATGGAGAAGGGACAGGTGACCCAGGCTGAAAGACGTGGTGAGCTCTGTTAGAGGAAAACAGCCAGGACTTAGTGAGGAGAGGCTTTGCTGGGAAGGATTGCTGTCAGGCAGGGAAAGGGAGGACAGCGCAGGAGGTCGCCGTGACCAGAGGGCTGCAAGTGCCTCCAACAGAAAAGGCCCTTCTTCTATCCAATAAGGAGGAGCCACTGGGGCCAGCAAGGTCTTTGGAGGGGACCCTGGACAAGCCTAGGAAAATGGCCAGTGGGGTTGAGAGGGACATAGGCCCTGCTGTGTCCAGCTGGTTCCCCGGAGAGATGACCAGGGGTGCACTCCAGGTCCTCAGGGCTCGCTCAGGCTTGGGAACTTGGAGCTCAGGGCTCAGCAGGAAACAGAGACATGGGCGAGCGTGGTCGGGTCAGAGCAGGGCTGGGAAGTGGGCATGTGGCCTCCAGGCAGCCTGGCTGGGGAGGACGCAGTGCACGCGAGGCAGAGAAAGCGAGTCCATCCGGCGGGCTGTGTGTTGGTCATGAGCCTATTGTCTGTAAATTTTTTGTCATTTCCTGAGATGTGGTTCACAGCAACCCAGGTGTGAACAGCTTTATGATTCTAGGGTTCTTTTCTATTTTTTTAACTACTTGCATCTAACAATAAATTTCTGAGTGACTTGTCATCAGTTGCTTTCCTTGATATGTCTAATGACAGGGCAGTGACCCCCATTATCACCCAGAGATGATGTCTCTGTGCCACGTAAAGATTAGGTGCTCCGCCTTGATCAAGGGACTCCTCTTCAGGTCTGAGAGTATCCGGTACTAACAGCTGATAAGCATGGAGAACCACTTTTCCTCCAGGCACTATTCCTCAGCTTTGGGGACGGGCCTGGCTATTTCTCAGAACCCTCTGAGGTTAGAACTGTCAAGGTCTTTCTTCTGAAAGAGGAAATCAGGGCTGGCCGAGGCTCAGTGGCCCTTCTGTGGCTGTACAGCTTCCAGGGTGGAGCCAGGACTCACTGACGCTGCACAAAAGTGCTCCCAACCCCGCCCATTACCTCACACGGCCTCTTGCAAATGTCCTCAGATCTTCCCAGTCGGCTGGCAGGGGCTCCTGGCTCCCAGGAGATAACCAGGTAAAGGAGTGTGGAAGTTTGGGTACAAACTCATTACTGCAAAGTGAAAACATCGCCAAGGCTCTCTTGCTCTGGGGAGCTACACTGCCTCCCGCTTTCTCATCGCTTTCCCATTGGTTGGACTTTGATTCCAGGGATCTCACGGTTACTCAATACCCTACAGTATACACATGGTTAACCATTTGCATTTGGCCAAATAGGCGTTACTTTTCAATAGGAAGTGGCAATCCAGAACTTGCCTTTGGCCAGTTCTAGTAGCTCACAGCTTTTCTTTTTAAATAACCACTAGAAGTTGCCTCTTATTGACAGACGGTCATCGGTCATCGGCCATCACGTCGGTGACCTGGAGTCATCACACTGTGGGGCCTGGAGTGCGGCTGAAGGGAGGGGATCAGAGCGCTGCCGGTGGTGAGCATGCCAAGTCCTTTCAAATCTAACTTCTTTGGTATCCTAACCTGACAGGAATGGGACTGTTTTTCTCATTAATCTTCCAGAATGCTCGCGTGTGGACCATGTTCATGCGTAATAACGCAGACTTCTTTACCTGAAAGCATTGACCGTACGGTTTTAGGAAGCCCACTTTTCCTCTAAGTGTATAGTACGAGATTTCATGCTCATTCCCTGCACTGGAGCTTGGGTGATGGCCTGTGTGCTTGTTTCTCATACAGGAGATATCCTCAGGGCATCAGTCTGGAGAGGAATGCGATTCTCCATCAAATGCACGAAAAGATTTTGAAAAAAACAAAGAAATTAGTCTAGGAAATATTTTGGAGGCGGTAAGTCATTTACGCAATGAAGGCTGTTGAGTGGGCTTCGTGGGCAGCCTGAGATTGAGCAGGAAGGAGCTTGTGAGTGAGGGGGGTTATTTAAGAGAAATTGACAAGCTGGAAATTTTCACAAGACCCAGTGCAATGTGCAAAGCTCCCATGAGGGCTGCCAATGCCACGGTGATTATGAGGCCAGTATCTTAGGACCAGAAAAAAAATACACAATGATATTAAAAGGAGGCAGGCCAGGCACGGTGGTTCACACCTGTAATCCCAGCACTTTGAGAGGCCAAGATGGGCAGATCACCTGAGGTCAGGAGTTTGAGATCAGCCTGGTCAACATGGTGAAACTCTGTCTCTACTAAAAATACAAAAATTAGCCGGGCATGGTGGCACACCTGTGATCCCAGCTACTCGGGAGGCTGAGGGAGGAGGATGCTTGAACTCAGGAGGTGGAGGCTGCAGCGAGCCGAGATTGCGCCCTGGCTCCAGCTGGAGATCACCTCCAAAGTCCATGTAGCAGCAGGACATTGTAAAAAAAGACAATAATGCAAGGCCATAACTAAAGCTATCCTTGAAATGGTTAAAGATGTAATTTCTGCAAATGAAATAGAAAACATAAAAGCAAACTTCCAAAGAAACAAAAGGAACTGAAAAAAAAAAAAACCCACAGAAGCTAATAAACAAATCACCAGGAGTAACCAAAAAAAAAAAAAAAAAAAAACAAACCTCCTGGCCTCCTCCTTAGCCACCCTCATTCAAAAGCAGAAGGAAGCCAGCTTAGAGTTTCAGCTCCACTAATGCACATCTAAAAAAGTATAAAATGTGGTGTGCCTATGATTCAAATGAACTTAGAGAACATACATGTATTGAACACCTAATATTGCAGTATTTGAAACTCTGATATCAGTAAGATATTTTAAAATAAATAGATTATTTAGGATCTAAATACCTCTATGGCATTTCACTAAGACCTGCTGGTGGCAAAGTGAATTAGAACAGTGAGTGAGAGACAGTAATGGAACGGTCACAGTCTAGATGAGCCACAGCTTCCCCATCTGTCAAATGGGTATGATGTCTCTACCTTAAATGGTTTTGTGAGGTTAAAAGAGATAACAGCTGTAAACCAGTGATTCTAATGCCCAGCAGGTAACTAGAACTTAATTTACAGCATAAGTACATACACAACACAAGCACACACGTACACATTTGCATGCCTATATACATACACACACACATATATAGACACACACACAGTTATACACATACATACACACACATGCATGCATACACACATGTATATATACATAGAGGCACCAATATACATCTATGCACAAACATGCAAATACACACATGCACATGCATGCTCACACATGCACACCTACACACATGCACACACGTGCATATACACATACATGATACACACATGCATATATGCAGGCATATGCACACTGATTATACACATGCACACACGCATATACAAATACACAGACACCCACATATGCACACAGACACACACATGCACACACACACATACAAATACACACATGCATATACGAATACACACATACACACACACCCACATGTGCACACACACACACACACACTCTCTTATTTAGTTCTTGCTCCTTGTTTTGCAGGGCCAGTGCTATTTAGGAAAGTAAGTACAAATTTAAAAGTGTCTGACAACTTAATTTTAACACATTGTTAAGCTAGTTAGTAAATGTTTTTAAATTACAAGTTAACACCGTTTTTACCAGTGATAGTTTGATAACTATTACTGTTTTCCCATATTGAATTTTCTCAGGCAGAGTCTGTCCTCGGCCAGGCATGGTCTGTTGCTTGGCCCCTCGACCCCTGATCCTCTTGGGGAGCCCCCGGCAGCTCTTACTGGCCCTCTCTCTCTGCTACCACCACAGAGGCAGCCAGCAGAGGTCTCCCTGAGAGTGTGTGCCGTGGCCGCCCGCCTGTCTTGGAGCCATTTGCCTGTGATTAGAGGACTCCCAATGCCCTCAGAGTCCCAAAACATGGTTTTCTCTAAGGTAGAGGCCCCATAGAAGGCCTGGGGGAGATGAGTGTGGTATGTTTGGAGAACTGAACACAGCCTGGCATTTCTTAAATTCTACAGTGGGGTCGGCCCTCCCTCTTTCCACTGGTCCTGCTTTTTAGCAGAATGTATAATTAGGTGTTCTTTCATTTCTAAATGAATTAATCAATTCGCTATTACTTTTTGAGATACTCTCTTGCATGTTGTAACTAATAAAAATTGCACTAGGAAGCCACATTATTGGAATAAAAATTGAAATTAACATTTTAAATGCTATGCTAGAAATATTATTCTGGAATCAAGTTTTTCTTAAAGTAACACTTTTTAAAATGTGTGATAACAAGATCTTTGACATGTTAAAATTGAAATTCAGAGGCTAAGTTATCACTTACCATGCACATATATTGAATCTTCATGAGCTCCTAGTACATTTGCATTTTATTTAGAAGAGTAGGGTAGTGGCTTGCAGTCCCAGCTACTCTAGAGGCTGAGGTGGTAGGATAGCTTGAGGCCAGTAGTTCGAGGCTGCAGTGTGCTATTATTGTGCCTGTGAATGGCCACTGGGCAATATAGCAAGATCCCATCTCTAAAAAAAGGTAGTTTACTTATACGATTTTAAGCCTAAAATACAAAATACATATTAAAGTATACCTTTAATATGCCTCTAATAAAGGGGAGAAAAAGCCATTTAAAATATTTCTTAATAAAAGTTCATTTCTAAGTTTAACATAGGTCCACAATAAGAAGAGAATCAATCAGACATGAGACCTGCACAGCTTTTGTTTTATGCAATTGCTAAGGCAATGAAGGCACTTCAAGTTAGAGGCTGGTGTGGGGACCAGCACACTGACTGGAGATTCCTCCTGTGTTTGCTTCGGTGGCACCCCTTGGCACATTCCCTGGGTAAGGCGATGCCAGCCCTGGACACCTGTGAGCTGCTGCAGTCTGGTGGTGCATGCAGGCATCTTCTCATCTTCCCTCTGCTATTGCCTTGAACAGAAGGGACTGATCCCTAGGTGTTGCTGAGACCTGTCTTTGTATGAATGAATGAATGAACAGTCCTCTAGGTCACTGACAGAGTTTAGCTGTGTCCCATCCAAATCTCATCTTGAATTGCAGTTCCTATAATCCCCATTTGTCGTGGGAGGGACCAGGTGGAGATAATTGAATCATGGAGGCCGTATCCTGTTCTCAGGATAGTGAGTTCTCATGAGATCTGATGGTTTTATAGGGGGCTTCCCTCTTTGCTGGGCACTCATTCTTCTCCTTCCTGCCATCATGTGAAGAAGGATGTGTTTGCTTTCCTTTCTGACATGATTGTCAGTTTCCTGAGGTCTCCCTAGCCATACTGAACTGTGAGTCAATTAAACCTTTTTCCTTTATAAATTATTCAGTCTCAGGTATGTCTTTATAGCAGTGTGAGAACAGACTAATACAGTCAACTTATGGATTATATGATTTATATAATCAGACATATATGATTATATAGATTAGTCAGATGATATAATTTATATAATCATATGAATAAACTCCCTTACTTTATTTTATTTTTTTCTTTTTTTTAAATTTTATTTATTTATTTTAGAGAAAGAAAGAAGTAGAATAAAAGAGAAAAAAGAAAGAAAGAGAAGGAGGGAGAGAGAATGAGAATCTTGCTCTATTGCTCAGGATTTCATTTAAATCTGTGAAATGCTTATGCAATTATTAAAAGGGATCTATTTCCTATTATGTGATCACTTTTAGAATAGGTATGATACAATATTGAAAAAAATATATGTTTTGTGGATATGGGGTGGTAGGTTCTGTAAATATTTATTAAATTTGCTTGTTCCAGGTCTGAGTTCAAATCTGTTTTTTTTTT
>CAUYQU010049216.1:0-48750 GCA_963574635.1 Cheracebus regulus | reverse complement strand
TCTTCACCCCCCACTATGCCTCCCCTCACCCTCCACCCCCAACAGACCCGTGTGTGATGTTCCCTTCCCTGTGTCCGTGTGTTCTCATTGTTCAACACCCATTTATAAGTGAGAACATGCAGTGTTTGCTTTTCATTCTTAGTCCTTTTTAAGTATTTTTTGAGATGTAGTCTCATCCTATTTCCAGGCTGGAGTGCAGTGTCTCAATCTCGGCTCACTGCAACCTTTGCCTCCCAGGTTCAGGCGATTCTCCTGCCTCAGCCTCCCGAGTAGATGGGACTACAGGTGCATGCCACCACGCCCAGCTAATTTTTGTATTTTTAGTAGAGATGGGGTTTCACCATGTTGGCCATGATGGTCTCGATCTCCTGACCTCGTGATCCGCCCGCCTCGGCCTCCCAAAGTGCTGGGATTAGCATGAGACTCGTGTCAGCCCTTATTCTTATCACTCCCTAATCTGCAGGCAGACTGCTCTTTCTAAAATGCTACTGTGTGATCCGTTTATTCTTTTCCTGAAAATGCTTCCATGGCTTTCCATTCATTGTCTTAGAGCAGGTCCTAACTCCTTGGCCTGCTCACAAAGCCCCAAAAGTCCTCTGAGCCTTGGTTGCCTCATAGATAAATGGGTAGAATGTCATTCAGATGTGAGATACTTAAATGAAAGGACAACATATAGAGTGCCTAGTACATAGTTGGCACTCATTAAATGTGAGTGCCCATATTTTTAATACATGTATAATGGATGAATGAATGAAACTTGTAGAGGGGACAGAGGGGATCAGAGTAATCTGACTCACGTTTTCCTCCCTTATCAGGTGTGATGTGGGCCTTTTTGGGGTGCTAAATGAAATTGCAAACTCAGAACAAGAGGGTAAGTATTTTTCCCTCCAGCCTTCCCTAGTTTTGTGGTTATCTCCCCTCCATATTCTTGAACTCACCCTGACACCTGTTGGCCCAGACTCTTTCCTTTTAGCCCTGTTTTTCCTGTTCTCTTCTCTCCTACCTACCCAAATAACCCAGAGTGGGTGTGCAGAGTGAGGTGTTGGGAGCACTTAGTGGGCAGAAGGACCTGGGGAGTGGCTGGCTGTCCTTCCTTGTCTTTCACCTAGAGGGCATCTGGTGAGAACCCTGTGAATGCTTTAATTAGAGCTGCTTCCTCAACCCCACAGTGTTTGAGTGGGTGAAGACGGCATCCGGCTGGGCCCTGGCACTCTGTCGATGGGCCTCCTCCCTCCATGGGTCCCTGTTCCCCCATCTGTCTGTAAGTTTGGCTTCCTTCCTAGCCCTCTGCCGTTGCTGCATCCCCATCCCACTCTGCCCCCATTCCTACCCCTGCAGATCAGGGTTGGGTATAATGACTTCAGAGGGTAGGAGTGGTCCAGCTCCCTGGTAGGAATAGTGAGGGGATGAGCTTCTTTTGCCCCAGTGTGTCCTCTGTCTGCTTTGTTCTTACAGCTCAGGAGTGAAGATCTGATTGCTGAATTTGCCCAAGTCACCAATTGGTGAGTGCACAGTCCCTGGAGCTCTGTGGGAAGGAAGTCCTGAACCTTGAAACTTCTGGGGAGAAGGCAAAGACTCCTACTCCTTTCCTGATTACTCCCCATGTTCTCATTCCTCCTGTTCCCCCCAAAAAGAATACAAGAAAAAGTAGAAAAAAACCACGTCCTTACTGGAAATGAATGTGAGCTTCTTGGCTTGGCTGGGGTAGGTGCAGGACTCTTTATGTTAACTCCTTCCTTAGGTCCAGCTGCTGCTTGCGTGTCTTTGCATGGCACCCTCACACCAACAAGTTTGCAGTGGCCCTACTAGATGACTCAGTCCGTGTGTATAATGCCAGCAGGTGTGTGTGGGCATACCAGGTGGGCTCTGACTTGTCAATATCACCTTTGCTTGCCAGCCTTGGTTCCGGGGAGTCCTGTAGTTCTTGAACCTGATTCATAGGGCTCCTTCCAGAACTGGGGTCAGGGAAGCTCCATAACTGGATGTGTGCTCTTTTTAGACCTAAACATTATCTCCTCCTGCCCCATAATGCCCCTGGGCTCTGGATGGATCATCTTTCTTCTCTGTGGCTTTCTCTCCTTACTGCACTGTGGGCCCTGGAGCCTTAGTGTTCTTGCCTTGACTCAGTTCCCTACCCCTTTACCCTAGCACTATAGTCCCCTCCTTGAAGCACCGGCTGCAGCGAAATGTGGCAGCTCTGGCCTGGAAGCCCCTCAGTGCCTCTGTCTTGGCTGTGGCCTGCCAGAGCTGCATTCTCATCTGGACCCTGGACCCTACCTCCTTATCTACCCGGTGAGCCCTAGTAGCCTGTCTTACCTTGGCCTGAGAGTTGTGCAATGCTAGGCATGGTGGTTGGTGAGGAGATCTGAAAGGAGAAATTCTTTGTCCTCACAGCACTTCCCAGGGCTATAGGAAAAGCAGATTAAGATCAAGGTCAGTTGCTAAGAATACTCTAATCTGGAGAAAGAGACAGAACTAGGGGTTTTTTGGATTGTGGGTACAATGTGTCTGTGGGTTACAGGGTGGAAAGACTTTCTTTCTTTTTTTTTTTTGAGACGAAGTCTCTCACTGTTGCCCAGGCTGGAGTGCAGTGACGTGATTTTGGCTCACTGCAATCTCCGCCTCCTGGGTTCAAGCATTTCTCCTGCCTCAGCCTCCTGAGTAGCTGGGCGCATTCCACCATGCCCAGCTAATTTTTTTGTATTTTTAGTAGAGACAGGGTTTCATGTTGGCCAGGATGGTCTCGATCTCCTGGCCTCATGATCTGCCCACCTCGGCCTCCCAAAGTGCTGAGATTACAGGCGTGAGCCATCTTGCCCGGCTGGAAAGACTCTTTCAGAGCACTATCAGGAGACTTAAAAGAAGTATGAAGAAAATTAGTACAGATAAGATCAGAAACTAATGAAATTAGAAAACAAATACCTGTGAGCAGTAACTAAAATAAAACCAGAAACTGGTTGTTTAAATTATGAATAAGCTGGGTGCTGTGTGGCTCATGCCTATAATCCCAGCACTTTGGGAGGCTGAGGCAGGTGGATCACGTGAGGTCAGACCAGCTTAGCCAATATGGTGAAACCCCATCTCTACTAAAATACAAAAGTAGCCAGGCATGATGGCGGGTGCCTGTAATCTCAGCTACTCAGGAGGCTGAGATGGGAGAATCACTTGAACCTGGGAGATGGTGGTTGCAGTGAGCTGAGATTGCATCACTGTAGAGATGGGAGAATCACTTGAACCCGCGAGATGGTGGTTGCAGTGAGCCGAGATTGCGCCACTGTACTCCAGCCTGGGCGGCTGAGCGAGACTCCATCTCAAAAAAAAAAAAAATTATGAATTAAGGCTGGGTGCAGTGGCTCACACCTGTAATCCCAGTACTTTGAGAGGCCAAGGCGGACAGATCACCTGAGATCAGAAGTTCCAGACCAGCCTGGCCAACATGGTAAAACCCTGTCTCTACTAAAAATACAAAAATTAGGTCAGGCACAGTGGCTCATGCCTGTAATCCCAGCACTTTGGGAGGCCAAGGATGGTGGATTGCTTGAGGCCAGGAGTTCAAGACTAGCCTGGCCAACATGGTGATACCCTGTAACGCCTGTGATACCAGGGACTTGGGAAGCTGAGACACGATAATCACTTGAACCCAGGAGGCAGAGGTTGTATTGAGTTGACATCATGCCACTGCAGCTGCACTCCAGCCTGGGGGACAGAGCAAGACCCTGTCTCAAAAAAAAAAAAAAAAAAAAACAAACAAAAAAAAACAACGAAAAACCTAAAAATTGGTGGTATGCATCTGTAGTCTCAGCTACTCAGGAGGCTGAGGCAGGAGAATTGCTTGAAACCCACGAGGTAGGGGTAGGGATTGCAGTGAGCTGAGATCATACCACTGTGATCCAGCCTGGGCAACAGAACAAGACTGTCAAAAAAAAAAATTTAAAAAAAAAAATATATATATATATATATACGAATAAAGAAAAAAACCTTTTGGCCAGCCTAGTTAAGGAGAAAGAGAAAACCAAAGTATACTATTTTCAGAAGTGGAAAGAGAGATAACCATAGATATGGTAGAAAATAGAAGAATTATAAAAGAATATTATGGACATGTTTAGGCCAACAAATTTGAAAATCTGAAGGAAATCTTTAATTTTCTAGCAAAATATAAGTTACCAAAGTGGACTGTAGAAGAAAATGATGAGTTCTACCACTAAAACAGACACCAGGCTGAGATGGTTTTATGAGGGTTATATCTAATTTTCAAAAGGATAGTCTTAGGTTGGGTACAGTGGCTAACGCCTGTAATCTTATCACTTCGGGAGGCTGAGGTGGGAGGATCACATGAGCCCAGGGGTTTGAGACAACCCTTGGCAACTTAGTGAGACCCCCATCCCTAAAAAGAATTTTAAAAATTAGCCAGGTGTGGTGGTGCAAGCATGTGGTCCCAGCACCTCAGGAGGCTGAGGCAGGAGGACTGCCTGAGCCTAGAAGGTCAAGGCTTCCGTGAGCCATGATCTCTACAGAGTGAGACCTCGTCTCAAAAAAAGGTAGTCTCTATTGGAAAGCCTTCTGATTTGAAAAAAAAACTTTAGTAAACTTTTTATTTTGGCAGAATTTTAGATTTATAGAAAAGTTGCAAAGATAGTACAGAGTGTTTCGGCATACCCTTCATGCAGTTTCCCCCATTGTATAACATCTTATATGACCATGTTAGATTTGTCAAAACTAAGAAGCCAATGTTTGTTATATTTGTTCATTATTATTAACTACAAATTTTATTCAGATTTCACCTGTTTTCCTGTTAATGTCCTCCCTCTTTCTGTCGCAGGATCCTTCTTGATTTATTTTTATAAAGTTAATGTAACCCTAATATTTAAACCTTGAAAATAGGTACTACAAGAAAAAAAAATACATGATAATAGGTTTTATTTATTTATTTATTTATTTATTGAGACAGAGTCTTGCTCCATCACCTGAGCTGGAGTGTAGTGGCGTGATCTTGGCTCACTGCATCCTCCACCTCCCAGGTTGAAGTGATTGTCCTCCCTCAGCCTCCCGAGTAGCTGGGATTACAGGTGCCCACCACTGTACCCAGCTAATTTTTGTATTTTTAGTATAGACGGGGTTTCACCATGTTGGCCAGGCTGGTCTCGAACTCCTGACCTCAAGTGATCCACCCACCTCAGCCTCCCAAAGTCCTGAGATCAGAGATTGCGCCATTGCACTCTAGCCTGGGCAACAAGCAAAACTCAATTTCAAAAAAATTAAAAGATAAATAAATAAATAAACAAGGCCAGGCGTGATGGCTCATGCTTGTAATCCCAGCATTTGGGAGGCTGAGGCAGATGGATCCCTTGAGACTAGGAGTTTGAGACTAGCTTGGGCAACACAGACACTGTGTATA
This sequence comes from Cheracebus regulus, assembly GCA_963574635.1. Taxonomy (NCBI): domain Eukaryota; kingdom Metazoa; phylum Chordata; class Mammalia; order Primates; family Pitheciidae; genus Cheracebus; species Cheracebus regulus. Next base: position 43,355 of record CAUYQU010049216.1, on the reverse strand, counting down.
CAAAAAAATTAAAAAACTAGCTGGGGTTGGGGTGTACACCTGTAGTCCTAGCTACTTGAGGGGCTGAGGCTGAGGCAGGAGCCTTAGGAGTTTGAGGCTGCAGTGTGCTGTGATTGTGCTACTGCACTGCAGCCCGGAGTGTGCCCGGCCCAGGAAATATATATATATATATATATATTTTTTTTTTTTTTTTTTTTTTTTGAGACAGAGTCTTGCTCCGTTGCCAGGCTGGAGTGCAGTGGCACAATCTCGGCTCACTGTGACCTCCGCCTCCTGAGTTCAAGCAATTCTCCTGCCCCAGCCTCCCGAGTAGCTGGGACTACAGGCGTGCGCCACCATGCCCAGCTAATTTTTGTATTTTTAGTAGAGACAGGGTTTCACCATGTTGGCCAGGATAGCTGATCTCTTGACTTCATGATCCGCCCACCTTGGCTTCCCAAAGTGCTGGGATTACAGGCGTGAGCCACTGTGCCTGGCCAGGAAATATTTTTTATAGCATGTATAATAAAAACTTACAAACAAGTCAAATGTCCATTTGTAGAGGCATGACTGAATAAATTATAGTTCATCTATTGAGTGGTATACAGTGGAGCCACTGAAAAGAATGAGATGAATCTGAACTGACCTGCAAAGGCAGCTGTGATTTATTCATAAAGTTCAAGAGAATTAACTTGTATATCCATAACTAAGCCTTCACTGGAGCTGAAAGTGGTTATAGTTAGGTGGAAAGAGGAGAAGGTGCCATTAATTCAGGTAGTAGCCTTCATCTGTCAGGCCAGGCACATGGCTCTGGAAATACACAGCAGCAGACACATGGAAGGTGCCCTCAGGTAGTTCCCTTTCAGTGATGGAGGTCAAGCCACAGGCAGCATCTTTGTGATGAGCAGCAAACAATGCAGGAGTGCAGAGGTGGGAGGCACTCTGATAAAGGAGGGGTGTGTTCTGAGGAGCCTTAGATAACTCTGGAGAGGAAAAGTTGGAACCTTGAAGTAATGTCATAAATTATCCTTGGATGGATGGATGGCCAGGCTGGATGGCCTGTAGGGGGGAGCTGTGTTCTGGGGTGGGGCCTGACATCACCCCAGGACACACCTTCTAGGTTACTGGTTAGGTTTTACCTCCTCATGGCCTGTAGTGAAAGCACTCCCTTTCACCTGGGCCTTGAGACCTTGCAGATCACTTCTTCTATGTTGACCTGCTCATGGTGACTTGGCCCTTTTTTCGTTAGCTGTTTTTTTTAACTCCCACAGTCCTTATTCATTTTCCCCAACCTGGATTTGAGCTCAGAGCGGGACATCAGGATAGGGAGGTTTTAGCAGACGGAGGCAAAGAAATAGAATTTTGGGGCTAGCTTCTTGTCATGTTCTGACTCCATACCCTCCGTGTTCCCCCCAGACCCTCTTCTGGCTGTGCCCAAGTGCTGTCTCACCCTGGGCACACACCTGTCACCAGCTTGGCCTGGGCCCCCAGTGGGGGGCGGCTGCTCTCATCTTCACCCGTGGATGCTGCTATCCGGGTGAGTGGGTCCCTGTCCCTCACACTCGTTTCAGTCTTGGCAAACGTGTTTCTCACTCAGTGGTAGAAACAACATGGGGGAAGGAGGAGGGACCCTGGTCCATTCAGTCTTAAACTTACCCAGGGAGGTGCTTTACCATCAGTCTCATTAGGATTACAACTCCACCCTCTGTAATTGTCAGCATGAACTCGCGCCTCCTGTTTCACAGTCCCTCTCTTGGTTCCTCTCCTGACTCTTCGTACGTTAAAGAGGGCAGCCCACTACGAGATGATAGGGTGCTTGGGTTTTCTCTCCTGCCCCACTCTCCTAGGTATGGGATGTCTCAACAGAGACCTGTGTCCCCCTTCCCTGGTTTCGAGGAGGTGGGGTGACCAACCTGCTCTGGTCCCCAGATGGCAGCAAAGTCCTGGCTACCACTCCTTCAGCTGTCTTTCGGTGAGTGGGAGAAGGATGGAGGGAGGGCAAGGACCTAAAGAAAGGCACTTAGCTCCTGGAAGCTCTGTCAAGGGAGGTAGGTGCAAATTTTGGGTCTTGGAGGTCCTGAGCTGTAATTTGCTTCTCTCTGGCTCAGAGTCTGGGAGGCCCAGATGTGGACTTGTGAGAGGTGGCCTACTCTATCAGGGCGCTGTCAGGTAAGAGGGGACTCTGGGGAGGAGAGGATTCCAATGGGCCCCCGATGCCCCCAAGCCCAGCCACCTCTACTTTCCGTCCTGCGTTCTGCTATAGATATAGCTTCCCCTGCCTTTTGTTCCCTGACCCCAGACTGGCTGCTGGAGCCCAGATGGCAACCGACTGCTGTTCACTGTGTTGGGAGAGCCACTGATTTACTCCCTGTCTTTTCCAGAACATTGTGGTGAGTCAGGGCAACACTTCAGTATTTGGGGTGGTCAGAGGGAGGCAGCAACCTTTAGTAAGATGCATCTCTGAGGGATAAAGGGAAATATAGAAGCTTAGGAGATTTAGAGGTGTCGATGCCTGTGGTGAGCTGGCTGCGGACCAGTGAGAGGCCTCTTTCTTGCAAGAACCTCTGCTCTTATCCATCCACAGGTGAGGGAAAGGGGCGCGTTGGAGGTGCGAAGTCAGCAACGATTGTGGCAGATCTCTCGGAGACAACAATCCGGACACCAGATGGTGAGGAGAGGTGAGCTGAGTGGTTGAGAATGGCAGTGAAAAGCAGGTGGGAGGGACACACTGAAACTCGCCCAACCTGTCCTCACACACAGGCTTGGGGGAGAGGCTCACTCCATGGTCTGGGACCCCAGTGGGGAGCGTCTGGCTGTGCTCATGAAAGGTAAGAGGCAAGGATGAAGGGCTCAGCCCACAGCCATCTTCCCAGTTAAAGTAGTGAGGCCATGCCCTGGCCTGCAGTTCTCCTCTGCCCCTGTCCTGGGACTCTGCCTTCAGAGTTCCTCCCTCCCCATCCCTGCATCCATTTCTTACAGGAAACCCAAGGGTACAGGATGGTAAACCAGTCATCCTCCTTTTTTGTACTCGAAACAGCCCTGTGTTTGAGCTCCTTCCCTGGTAAGTGCCACATGGGCCCTTAGGTCTGGACTCCTCACCAGCCTTCCTGCACAAAACCCACATCTCACACGACATGCAGCTCCTTTCCGCCTTCAGTTGTCTGCTCACCTTTTCTTTTAGTGGTGTTATCCAGGGGGAGCCAGGAGCCCAGCCCCAGCTCATCGCTTTCCATCCTTCCTTCAACAAAGGGGCCCTGCTCAGTGTGGTGAGTGCAGCAGGCTGCTGAGACTTCCGGGCCTTGGCTGCTATATGGCTCTGCCAGGTGGCCCTTCTTTGGGCCCAGGCTGATCCTTTTCTTTCCCCGCTCTGCAGGGCTGGTCCACAGGCCGAATTGCCCACATCCCGCTGTACTTCGTCAATGCCCAGTTTCCACGTTTTAGCCCAGTGCTTGGCTGGGCCCAAGAACCCCCCGCTGGGGGTGGAGGCTCTATTCGTGACCTGCCCCTCTTTACTGAGACAGCCCCAACCTCTCCTCCTTGGGACCCTCTCCCAGGGCCACTACCTGTTCTGCCCCACTCCCCACATACCCACCTCTAATAATAAAGGTTTTCCTTTTGTTTTTCACTCAGTTACCAGACTGTCTTCCAGGTAGTTGCACTGGAGTATAGTCAGGGAAGAAGGCATGGACTTTGGGTTAAGGCCCTGTTCTGTCACTTTTTAGCCACTTATGAATTTGGTTGAGTTATTTAACTCTAGAAACTGAATAGTTTCAAATGATTTGGAAAGCAAGGCTGAGAAGTTAGTGTGAAGAAAAGAAAAGAATATCTAGCACAGGGTCTCACAAATAGTTGTTTCACTTTTCAGAACTTTCCAGAATGGTATCGAGCAAGAATGAGTCAAGGACTGGGTATGAGCCAGAAGGTTTTGTTTTTGTTTTTTGAAATGGAGTTTCACTCTTGTTCCCCAGGCTGGAGTGCAATGGGGTGCTCTTGGCTCACCGCAACCTCCGCCTCCCAGGTTCAAGCGATTCTCCTGCCTCAGCCTCCCAAGTAGCTGAGATTACAGGCGCCCACCACATGCCCAGCTAATTTTGTACTTTTAGTAAAGATGGTTTCTCCATGTTGGTCAGGTTGGTCTCAAACTCCTAACCTCAGGCGATCCACCTAACTCAGCCTACCAAAGTGTTGGGATTACAGGCATGAGCCACTGCGCCCAGCCAGAGACGGAAGGTTTTATTAGACTAGGAGATTTGTGGGAGGTGTGAGCGCTGGGCCAAGGTGGCACGGGCCATGCTCAGGGCACCCTCTCGGGTGCGGTGACCGCCTATGAAGCCGCTGGCATGGACGAAGATGCAGCCAGAGATCCCACTGACCTGGTCCAGGGCCTCGTCCCGAAGACCCCGCCATGGCTCTGGCAGGGACAGCCTACGAGTGGGCAGAAAGGAAGGGTAGAGCAGAGGTCAAAGTTGGTAGCATTCTCTTAACAAGGCTGAAACAGGCCTGAAGGTCTGTAGGGTGGTTCCCTAGGGCCTCACCGGCTTTGGAATGAGTGGAGCTCCTTGGGCACACACTGTACTCGCCATTGTCCATCCTGGTCAGTGTAGATAACAAAGATAATGGCCACTGGAGGGGAGAGCCCAGATTCCAGGTGGTAGAGATGCTCTTTCCAGGGACATCCACCTTTCGCCAGTTCCACAATCTCCCCACTTGGGTCCACCTGGAAGAGGGAGGGCATAGCTTGAAGGTTTAAGATAGGCCGGGCACAGTGATCATGCTTGCAGTCACAACACTTTGGGAGGCTGAGCTGGAAGGATCAATTGAGCCCAGGAGTTTGAGACCAGCCTAGGCAACAAGTGATGAGACCCTGTCTCTACAAAAAATACAAAAATTAGCTGGGTGAGGTGGCATGTGCCTGTAGTCCCAGCTACTCAGGAGGCTGCAGTGGGAGGATTGCTTGAGCCTAGGAGGTTGAGGCTGCAGTGAGCCAAGATTGTGTTCCACTGTACTCCAGCCTGGGCAACAGAGAGGGAAAAAAAGCGTTTAGAGTAGAAGCAGGAGCTCCTGTTTATCGGCAGTCAGTAATCCCCAAGTTACAATGCCTCCTCCCAGGCCTGTACCTGGAATCGCTGGGCAAGGGCCTCTTCCACCAAGGCCCGGGCTGGTAGCCAGCTGTGTTGGTAGAAATCTAATCTCTGCAGAAACTCCTGTTGAACCAGATTCATTGCACGCTTGAAGCCTGCCTGGGAATGATGAGAATCAGAACCAGTGCTGGCCCAAACTTTGAATTTGCTAGGACTTTTAAAGAGGACCAAATGCTCCCATTTCCCCTCAGCCCACAGTTCTTACAAGTCCCAGGAGTCCCATTACCTCGGTATCTTGATTGGGCTGGGTCCACGTAGGATTAAGTCGAGCAACTCGTGCACTCAGGGTAGTGGTCACTGCATATCGAGGCTCCCCTTCTGCCCACTGGGAGATCCCATTGTCCACTGCATCCACCTCCTCCACAAAGTTCTCATACATCTAAAGCAGCAGCAAGGGAAACGTTCTTGAGGCTACCTACTAGCTATGTGAAGTCTTACAGGATTCAAAGTATGTTCATACACACACTCAGCCCTGTGAGGATCTCTCAACATTAACTGGACGAGAAAAGGGAGAATTGGCAAGTCCAGCAGCTTGCTGAAACTCAGAGGGCTCGTGCTGTGACTGAAATTCAGATCCCCTGATTTCTAATCCAGTGCTTGTTGTGCTGCACAAAGCTCAAGCCAACGGCAACACGTGTGGGGAAGGGACTGCTAACTTTTGAACAAGGAAGCTCTCTAGTTGCTAGAGGGTATCTGTGGGAGTGGATCCCCATGGCTGAAGGCTGGTACATCTCCAGGTGGGGTGAGTAGGTATTTAGTGACATGGTCAATGAGGTGCAGGAGGGGCTCTGGTCAAGAACACAAGTGGGAGAAAATGAGTGTGAAACTAAACACTAAAAGCTGGATGCTGAGTTACGGTTCCTGGGATAATGTGCCATATGACATTAGCAGTTGCTACATCCCCTGGGTCTGAATAAATGGTAGGCTAATGCCTCAAGAGTTTCGGGGCAGACACTTTATGCCAAATGCCCTAAAAAATAGGCCTCCGTATATAGCAGTACATTTGTGGTATGTAGAAAAGTGCTACTCTCGGAGCACTGAGAAAGTACCTCCTATGCCCAGCACCTCTTGGTGTGGACCCCAACCTGATGATCAGTTAAAACATAAGTTTAGGCTGAGGCGGGAGGATCACTTGAGCCCAGGAGTTTGAATCTAGCCTGGGCAACACAGCAAGACCCTCCTACAAAAAATTAAGATATATAATTAGCCAGGCATGGTAGTATGCACCTGTAGGCTCAGCTACTTGGGAGGCTGAGGTGGGAAGATTGCTTGAGCCCAGGAGTTCAAAGCAGCAGTGAGCCATGATGGCACCACTGCACTCCAGCCTGGGCAACAGCCTCTCACAAAATAAACACGAGTTAAGTTCGGTCAATTGTTAGGGCCGGGTGTGGTGGCTGTAATCCTAGCACTTTGGAAGACTGAGGCGGGTGGATTCCTTGAGGTCAGGAGTTCAAGGCCAGCCTGGCTAACATGGTAAAACCCTGTCTCTACTAAAAATACAAAAATTAACCGGGCATGTTGGCAGGTGCCTGTAATCCCAGCTACTCTAGAGGCTGAGGCAGGAGAATTGCTTGAACCCAGGAGGCGGAGGTTGCAGTGAGCCAAGATCATGCCACTGCACTCCAGCCTGGGTGACAGAGCAAGACCCTGTCTCAAAAAAAAAAAAATTTAGTAAATCTTTTAGAAATCCTTCAGCAGTGGAAGGGAAAACTGACTCAGTCTAAAATCTTGATACTCCAAAAACTCTATAGTCACAGAGGGCAGAAGATGGGCAAGCTAAAACTGAGAACTGAACTCAACAGTCTACATGCAAGAAATCCAGCTGACTGAATCTGCGCTTTGACTTGTGAACAAGTAGGTGTCCTCGATACTGTGTGACCCGACTTCCATGTTCCTTCCCCAACAGCAGGAAGCTGCTTGCAGGGGATACTGGTGGAATCCAAAGATAGTTTCATAATAAAACTCTTCCCAGCTGAGCTTCCCAATTTATGTACCACTAGTGAATTACAGTGGTGCCTAACATATGCTCCCCTCAACCTTTAGAGCAGGCAGAACCTCTTGAGCCATCTGCTTCCAAACATAAGCAGCCTCCCCTGTGTTTACCCAAAAGCGCTGAACAATTGCTGTTTATGTGTCAAGAAAAAGATGGGGCCATGCTGCTTTATGGTTTTCAAAGCCCTTCCCAACATATTACAGCATCCACTTCTCACAACCACCCCAGGACGTAGGTAGGGGAGGTATCACCCTCTCCTTGTGACATGAGCCTGACTGAGGGAGAGGATGAGTGTTGGGCCTGCTATAGGCCGGGAACCCTGACCCGAGGCCCAGTGCTGAGTGCTATGTCAGCACTGCCCCCAGGCGGCCTGGTGGAAATGCATGTGGGGGGCATCTCTGTCCTCAGGTCCCCACCTTGTCATAGAGGGTGCCCACCACGCTGTCCTCTTCACTAGTGCCCAGCAACTGGGCCAGCAGCTTGTGCCCGAAGTGCAGATAGATGAGTCCCGCACTGCTCAGCTTGGTCTGCCATGGCTTCCCAGGGGACAGGGAGCTCATGGTCTCTGTGAAAGACCTGAGAAGCAGAGAGAGGTAGGGCTGAGGTGAGGGACCTTGGCTAGAGTCTCCATGCATTCATTCAATGGTTAACTCAGTGCTTCCTATCTGCCACGTTTTATGTTTTTTATGACATTAAGGATTAAAAAACCAAGATGCTGTCCTTGTTTTCTGATTCATCTACTGGAGGCCGACAAACACAACCCTCCGAGTACTCTCGCTAGACATGAGAAGGAAAAGGAAGGAAGGGATGAGGAAAGGGTTCAGAGGACAGCCTTTAGGTCAGTTCCAAAAGATTAATTAGTGATGTCTACCAGATAAACAAGGGGTGAAAGAGAAAAAGCATTCCAAGTAGAGGGAACAACATGAATGATGGCTGAAAGACAAGTGTTTTGATGGAACTTCAGGAAAGGCAGCTCAGGTGTGAGAAGTGAGTAGCAAAAGATAAAGCTGGAAGGGCAGGCAGGGCCAGACCACTGGACTTTATCTTTGGGTAATGGAAGTCACTGGGGGATTTTAAGCAGGCAGGTCCATGTTAGAGTACTGCACCAGCCAGCATGGAGAACAGATGCAAGGAGATTACCTGCAATGGTTCAGGTGAATAAAGAAGGCAAGAATTGAACAGCAGTGGGGCGGAAAATGGAGAAAAGATATAACTGATGTTAGGGAAGTAGAAACTACAACCATCATTTCTAAATACCAGTCCATCTCAGAATCACCTAGGGAGCTCCGTTTGTTTACTTTTATTATTAAATATTGAATAAATACAGGCTGGGCCCAGTGGCTCATGTCTGTAATCCCAACACTTTGGGAGGCTGAGGTGGGTGATCACTTGAGGTCAGGAGCTCAAGACCAGCCTGGCCTACATGGTGAAACCCCATCTCTGCTAAGAACACAAAAATTAGCGGGGCATGGTGGCGCATGCCTGTAATCCCAGCTACCTGGGAGGCTGAGGCAGGAGAATCGCTTGAACCTGGGAGGTGGAGGTTGCCGTGAGCCGAGATCGCACCACTGCATTCCAGTCTGGGCGACAGAGCGAGACTCTATCTCAAAAAAACAAAACAAAACAAAACAAAACCCAGAGAACAAAGTAATAGACTGGAAACGGGGCAGAAGATTATCTCCGACAGAAGGGAACTAATTTCCCTGAATTAGGAGGGAGCTGAGGATAGTCTGGGGTGGGATACTGAGGAAATGCTCAATTTCTTTTGAGAAGAGGCAGGGAGACACTGAGTTTGACGTGGTAGAGGCTTGAGGGGGAAGAAAAGGACTGGAATGGACTACCTTTGAGCAAGGATTTCCCTTTGGAATGGTGTAAATGAAGTAGAAAACTTCACGCATTTGAACTGTCACCAACTGCCACAATCATGTGGGCCCAGCAGTTAGGTGCAGCAGCAAGGGCACCAGAATGGATTAATAAAAACAGATGGCTTTATTTAGTCGGGGTGATGAAGTCACTGGTGGGGGGGGGGGGAACACCTTGGTTAAGGAAGGAGATGAGATACGGAAGGGACCCGAGGGACTCCTTGGAACCAAGGGAGGTCCCAGGCCAGGGAGATGGGTGAAGAGCAGGCAGAGCCAGACGGATGATGCATCCTAGTGGGAGTTTGATTTCAATGAGGCAGTTCTTTTCCCTGACACGGACCAAAGCAATAGATGGCTGAATTGGAGCACAGAGGAAAGCTGAGGTCAAGGAAGTTAAATAAATGGTATCTGGGAACCTACCTCTGGTGATGGTCATATCGGTGTCTCTGAGGGTCGTACTCGCCTCCTACGTCCACCACGATGTCACAGGAAGCGAGTTTTTCGGGATCCCGGGTCCGCACAATCTCTGCATTCTGTGAGGTACATGGTGGGTGAAGGGGCTGCCAGGGGTTGCGGGGTAGGGAATTAAGCTGGACTTCAGGGATGCAGGGTGGGTAGGAAGGGTGCTTGGGCTGCTGGGCGCTACCGGAGGGACCCTGATAGCGGAACGCCGTCCACCCTGGAGGCATGCATGCACGCAGTCTCAGGGTCATTTTTGCGGACCATACCCGGTACTCCGGCAACAGGCGAAGCAGTGCGCATGCCAGTGCTTCGTCGCAGTGGAAGGTGCCATTGTGGGTCCCGATTCGCGGCGGTGCCATGAGTTTGCTGCACCGTCGCTTTAGGGGTGGAAAGGACTCTGGGCCGAGCAGGCGGTGCCGTGCATAGAGGGGTGGCGGCTGCAGCAGCAGCCTATTGAGGCCGCGCAGGAAGCCGTGGCCCATCAGATCCTCCTCTCAGGGAGGCGGGAGCGCCGACCCGGAAAAGGAAGCGCCCGTGCAGCTCCACTTCCGCTTAGCGACCGTTCCCTTGGCAACCAGCTCCCAGCATAGGATTTCTTCCAGCTGGTCAAAGGGCCCTGCGGTGGAGCCTCCAAGAAGAGAACCGCATCACCTCTGTGCATCAGGCTCTGGGAAGGGGCCCACACTCTCGGCCACCCCCGCAATCTCATCACCAGTCCCTTGCTTAATGCAAGAAAAGACCAACATTCTGCCCAGCTGGCATATTTATTGGCATTAAACACAAGACCCTTCCCTTTCCAGCACCAGGAAGCCACGCCCAAAGGGTGTCCCTCTGCCCCATTTCTGCAAAAAAACTCAGGCCTTAGCAGTAGCCTGAGCGGCGCCCAGGGCTGTGAGCTGCTGAATCTTCTGGCTCATCATTTCCATGACAGCTATGGAAAAAAAGAAGAGTCAGATCTTGGTGAGGAGCAAAAAGAGTTGAGAAGTGACAGGCAAGTATAAGGACAGGCGGACAACTAACTGCAGTTTATTAATAGAACTTTTTTTTTTTTGAGATGGAGTCTCTTGTCACCCAGGCTGGAGTGCAGTGGCGTGATCTTGGCTCACTGCAACCTCTGCCTCCTGGGTTCAAGCGATTCTCCTGCCTCATCCTCCCGAATACCTGGGATTACAGGCATGCACCACCACACCCAGCTCATTTTGGACTTTTAGTAGAGGCCAGGTTTCACCATGGTGGCCAAGCTGGTCTTGAACTCCTGACCTCAGGTGATCCACCCACGTTGGCCTCCCCAAGTGCTGGGATTACAGGCATGAGCCACCGCACCCGGCATTAATAAAACTCAGTGATCCACTGTGGGGTCACTAACACAAATTTAGGGTCTACAATGCGTCAGTCAACATACCACAGCCGGGTGCGGTGAGAACAAGACTCCGTCTTGAAAAAAAAGATGCTAACCACAGATATAAAAACGAACACAATATGGTATCAAATGAGTTACACATAATCAGAAGACTATAATGTGGAAAGATTTTTACCTTTAGAACACTGGTTCTGAATCCTGATTTTAACAGAGGGGAGCCTTTTTTTTTTTTTTTTTTTTTTTTTAAATTGAGTCTCACTTTGTTGCCAGGCTGGAGTGCAGTGGTACGATCTCCGCTCACTGCAATCTCCACCTTTCTGGTTCAAGCCATTCTCCTGCCTCAGCCTCCTGAGCAGCTGGGATTACAGGCATGTGCCACCACACTCAGCTAATTTTTGTATTTTTAGTAGAGACAGGGTTTCACCATGTTAGCCAGGATGGTCTCAATCTGCTGACCTCATGATCCACCCACCTCGGCCTCCCAAAGTGCTGAAATTACAAGTGTGTGCCACCATGCCCGGCCAAGGGGAGCTTTTTAAAAAAAAACACTGACCTTGGTACAACTTCTCCTCCCTTGACTTCCAGGTTTAGTCGAGCTGGAATGAACCCAGGTTTTCTTTCTAAACTTCCTGAGTGAAGCTAATGTGCAGCCGGGGTTGTAATTGCTGGTAATTAGTTCATTTAGGTCATGATTTCTTCCTGTGTGTTTATCTCATCCCCCACTCCATCCTCATAAAATAGGAGCTCCACCAAAGCACACACATGATTTCTTTCCTCTCAGTTTCTCAAATGCTCAACCCAGAAATCTACATAGTGATTACGCAGTACACAGATTCTAAAGATGCCAAAGAGCAACTAAGACATAGTTTTAATCCAGCAAAGGGGACACCCCGTGGCTCACACTCCAATCCATGTTCTTTATCATGGAGATAGAGAGGGTCAAGAGGTGCCCCAGGAAAAGCTTACCCTGTTTCATGGCGTGCTTCTCCTGGAGAGCTGGTTGGATTTTCTCCATCTGCTTGGTTAGAAAATCTATCTTTCTCTTGAAGAAGTCCTTGGCATCCTCAGCTGTCTGCAAGATCAGAGGTGAACGAGGGGCTAAAAGGAGATCCCCTCTGGCCATGTTGCACTCTAGCTCTTCCCTAAATTTCCCTTCCCTGTTCAGAGGGGTATCCACATGCTCTCACTCACCTTTTCTACATAGTACCCAGTTCCCACATCAATGAGTACGTGCTCCACATCATGCAGCTTCCCAGGGACATACATCTGAGAAGCAACTATTAAGGGAAAAACTAGCCCAGCATGAGCTGTGATTCTGTCACCCAGTCTGCTTGGCCTCCAAAGACCCTTGTTTTTCAAAAAGCTACAAGGCATAAGGACTGAATAATCTGGAAGCCTTAGAACAATACCTATAACTCCAAATGGAAAGAAGACAGAAGTTGGTTCTTTATGGAGAAAATGATGTATGCTGGAACACTCTCTTGTCCTGCCTATTTCCATCTCTCACCCTCTAAGCAGTTCTTGCAATTCTTCCAATTAGCCCCTCCAGAAAGACTAGATATAATGTTTTCCTACTGTTGTAGAGTATAAGTGGAAAGCTAGCCTCACTTCCCTTAATCCCCTCAACCATGAAGTAGCTAATTCTTGATGAAGTTAATGTGTTTTTTGAAATGGAGTCTTGCTCTTGTTGCCCAGGCTGGAGTGTAGCGGCACTCTCTCAGCTCACTGAAACCTCCACCTCCCGGGTTCAAGCAGTTCTCCCACCTCAACCTTCTAAGTGAGATTACAGGCATGTGCCACCATGCCCGGCTAATTTTGTATTTTTAGTAGAGATGGGGTTTTTCCATGTTGGTCAGGCTGGTCTTAAACTCCCGACCTCAGGTGATTCGCCCACCTCAGCCTCCCAAAGTGCTCAGATTACAGGTGTGAGCCACCTCGCCCAGCCATTTTTTTTTTTTTTTTTTTTTTTACAATTCCCTACTACACTACTATTCCTGTGTTCCTTTTAGCCTGTCAGTTCTCAGACTACAGATTAAAGGTGCCTTATTGCCATAACTCACTCATCAAGTAAAACATTCAGCAAGTGGACACAATCCAGGTTCCTTAGTGACAGTTTAGGAATGATCCACAATTAAGCTGAAATTGAAGATTAATTAACAGAGTCAACCTACCTGTTTCTATATCCTCCTATTTGGTCTATTGCCTGTGTCTTCTAAGTTATTAGCAAAGTGTAAACCACCAGCTTTATCTCCATGTTAATGTTCTCAAACAGCAAAGGGAAATATTACATCTCAACTCGACATACTCCTTGGTATTCACAAGGCATTAGCTGAAAGGTGTGAAGTTAGATAAAAGAGCTACAAAGTGTGTAGTAAGAGTATTCTCAAAATCATTGGTGGGGAGGGGAATCTGAAGTAATCATAACGACCCCCCTCGCCGCTTTTTGGGGGAGAGTGAAGGAGAAAGGGAGAAGGCAGCAGGTAGCCGTTCCCGTGGAAAGGATACAGAACTCGTCAGTGGGACGAGTAATTCTTTCCCTGTGAAAGCAATGAAGACAAACACCTGGGGAAGGTTAGCGGCTCCAACGTAAGACATTAAAGAGAGTTCCCAAAGGGGACAGCACCCATAGACAGTGTGAAAGGAACGGAAACGGGCAACAGGAGCATTTCAATTCTAGGTAGGCAACATGCAGAGGGTTCATGAAGTGGTATACGAGACGTAATGGATTTTCTCGTTTCAGGTAAGAACAACTGGATTAGGAAGTGGGACGAGAGAAGCCGGCTCGCCACTTTAGGTTGCCCTCACCCGCCTACCCCATACCCTCGTTGCTCTTGTTCAGCACGTTCAGACAGTCCTTGGCTTCCACATACTTGGTCTGTACCACTTTGAGCTGGGCAATGGACGTGGACAAGAACTCCACTTCCTACAGAGAATGGGAATAGAGTCAATGAAAGGGCTGCGGGGAGAAGGGAGCACGGACAGGGAGGGGGCGAATCCTGGGACAGGATAGAGGTTTCGCCTGGGAAAGGCAGGCTCCCAACTTGGAACGGGGAGCAAGGAAGTACGCGTGGGCAGCGGGGATATAGAGCAGGAAAGAGGTGCCTCTGGGGCCCGTCCCCACCTGGTCCAGCTGGTTTTTGAGCATTTCTAGCTGCGGCAGATTCAGCTCCGTGATGTTAATCGACTGCGCCATGTTGGGAAGGAGGACTAACGAAAAGGAAGTCCCTCGGCGAGCAACGCTCTAGCCGTCCTCTGCGCGTCTCTATGGCGCCAGGAGGCCTCGCTGCGCCAGGCAGATCTATGATTCTCCGTCCCGGAAAGGAAGGAGGGGCTTGAACCTGTCAGAGGCTGAGCTGTGCGTTCTTTTCGTAAAACATCCTAAGCCTAGCACAGTAAAGTCGCAGCAAACAGGACTCCTGCCCACAAGGAACTGCAAAATCTTAAAGTCCTCACGACACAACCACGATGTTATAAAGTAGTGTACGCTACTCCACATGGGTGGTATAAGCTTCTGACAGGTCTTCACAGGAGGAAGCCTGTGAAGTTCTTTGGTCCAGGAAGTAGCATCATGAAAATGGTGCTTTGGGTAGATGAAGTGGAAGAGAGTTTGGAGATGGAGAGAACAGCAAGGAGGCACCATTGTCAACCAAGTAGAGCACAAATCAATCAATAAAATGTTTTGGCCGGGTACGGTGGCTCACGTCTGCAATCCCAGCACTTTGGGAAGCTGAGGAGAGTGGATCGCTTGAGCCCAGGAGTTTGAGACCAGCCTGGGAAACACGGCGACACCCCGTTTCTACTGAAAATACAAACATTAGCTGTAATGGTGGTGCATGCCTGTAGCCTCAGCTACTCGGAAGGCTGAGGTGGGAGGATCGCTTAAGCTGGAGAGTTTGAGGCTGCAGTGGGCCGTGATTGTGCACTCCAGCAACAGAGCCAGATTCTCTTTGAAAAAATAAAAAAGGTTTTACCATGTACTATATGTGAGGGATACGTGAGAGTGTAAGATATTTGCGTCCCTTGAGCTTAACAAATGGAGAGAAAAACTTCACTATTGTAACTCCACAGATCCACAGAATCTACTGCTAAATTATACAAATTGGTAAGTGTGACAGCTGTACATGAGCAGACAGAAGTAGCCTTTAACATCTAGTTAGGAGTCAGGCAGGGCAACTGAGGCATTAAAACTAGTGCTACTCCCAGGATACCTGAGGCAGGAAGACAGGATGGACGGGTGGTACCTGCCCAAAACACTCTCAACGGGTCAATCATTACCCTTCCTTGGGCTTGTCTCTACTTAGCATTTTGATGCTCCCTTCTCCTCCAGATTTGTCTGCTGAGGCCCAGCCATGCCTGGCAGGCTTTTTCCTATCTTTGCCTTTCTTCCCCAGGCTCTCAAACTTGATCTCCTGTAAGCTATTCCCATCAGTTTACAGTACCACATAGCAGGAAGGGGGCAGTTATGCCGTGTCTTTTTTTTTTTTTTTTTTTAAGACAAGTCTAACTTTGTCACCCAGGCTGGAGTGCAATGGCACAGTCTCGGCTTACTGTAACCTCTGCCTCCTGGGTTCAAGCGATTCTCCTGCCTCAGCCTCCCGAGTAGCTGGGACTACAGGCATGCACCACCACACCTGGATAATTTTTTTTCTTCCTCAAGTTGGAGAAATCATGATTTTAAATTTTGTGTTATTTCAAATCACAAACACTTGTTAAACATTAAGCTTCTGTTCAATCCCCTGGGAAGAGGATTCATTCTGATATTTATGTTTCAAAAAAAATTATAATATTGTGCTTGGAACACAGAGAACCAGTTATTAACTTTCTGCTACTATTATATAATAAATAATAACAGCTTCGCCTAGGTTACTGTGACCTCTGACAGATCAAGGAAACAAGTTTTCTCCTCTTTGTGATTACAGCACATTGCAAGACATTTATTCCTTTTAATAAATGTCCTGGTACTCTGAGTTTCCCTTTCATTTAATTTCAACAATCTGTCAAAAACAGCCAATAAACAAATGCTGAATTACGTTTTGTTGAGTTTTTTAAAGGTTCTAGACTATAAAAACATCTTCTGTGTCTCCCACCCTGACCACCCTGCTACTTTTCCATATACCACAGGCCACCCATAGGCACAGAGCCAGGGGGTGAAGCTGACATGGTCTACTTGGAGCCAGTAGACAGGACGGCGATGAGTCCTGATGAAGCACTTATGGACAAAATGTAGTTCACTCTGGGGTTGAAGTTCTTCAATATGAAGAAGGAAGCAACAATGACCGAGACCAGGAACAGAGTGTTGTTATAGAAGATGGAAAATGTAGCTTCATAATCAGCAACTTCATTCTCCTTCCACAAGATTCTTCCATCTTTCTCCTTCCAAGACATCTTTCTATTATCAGCTTCAGAAAGTTGTCGAGTCACTTCTTTGGAAACAGCATCCTCCCTCTTCTGAGCCACTTTGTGCTTGAGAACAAATGTCACATTCTTATATGCAAAGGCTACTAAATATGTGCTTACTAGGGTCATCACACTATACAAAACCGCAGACTGAAGATCCATATGCCATATTCTCCAGTATAACCAGATGGGGATGGCAGACACGATGAACATGTTCCCAAAGAAGAGCGCAGAGGACTTGGCTGAGAGGTTGAGGCTGAAATCCTGCAGGAGCAGGTCCTCCTCAGACTGCTGTTTGGAGCTGCCTTTGGGAGCCATGGCAGAATGGGAGGCAAGAGCCTGTTTTTTTTTAGTAGAAACGAGGTTTCACCATATTGGCCAGGCTAGTCTTGAACTCCTGACCTCGTGATCTGCCCACCTTGGCCTCCCAAAGTGCTATGATTACAAGCATGAGCCACCGTGCCTGGCCATGCTGTGTCTTTAAATGTTCTCAGATAAACTACATAAAACAGCGTTTAAATGATGTATCTTTATTATACTGAGGTTAAATCAAAAGGAAATGTTTCATATAAAACACTGAGGAAAATCACTTTAAAAGAGTTATCCTAAGGATTAAATCTAAGCTTGGAGGTAGAACAGTCATGTTGCTTCTAGCATCCATAAGACAGCTCCAAGGGGTTACCGCAGAGAGACAGGCAAACCATAGGCTACAGGTGCAGCCCCAATAAGATACTTGAGTCGGGGAGCTTGGCGGGCCTGGTTTACATAGTAGAGAAGGGGGGCCCCTGGGCCTGCTCCAAGCCAGCCCTTCAGCAGAGCTTCCGTGTAGCGGTCGATGTCACGGTCAGTCACATCCCAGAGATTACCCAGAAACAAGGGGCTGGGAAAATAGAAGGAAGAAATACAAAGTAAGGGCTCCAAAACAGAATACATAGGAAAACATCATTGGTGGTGGGGGTGGGTGAGTAGAGAGGACTGAACCAATGAGAAACTCCTTTGGCCCTTAGTTACAAGAGGAGAACAGAAGGGAGCTAAGGGTTAATGGTTCAGGCATGCCAGGGAACAAGGATAGGAGGAAGGTGGGGCACAAGAAAGGCAGGCTTCAGACCCAGGAAAGAACCTGGGGTGAGGGCAGAAGTCTTAATGCCCTAGGATGGGTCTTGCCCTTGGAGACTCACCAGCCAGCCATGATGTACTTGAGCACGATGCCAGCCCCCTCCAGGTCTCCATGCACAGCCAAGGCCGCGCTGCTGCAGCCAAACAGCAGGGCCACTGCCCGGCAGCTCAGCCGCAGGACGGCCTGCCCATCAAGGAAGCGGGCACCAGCCCCATGCCCTGCATAGCTAAGGCAGAAGGAGGTGAGATGAGTCTTGACCTAACAGTACCTGACCTCTGCCTGTGTCTCCAGAGGCTCTGAAGTCCCAAAGCAACCCATGGTGACACCATCCTTAGGACTGCCCCTCTCCCCACATCCCTGCCTTCAGCACTCACATATACAAATCATGCTTTGTCAGGGCTTCCTGCACCTGTTCGGGTCTTGGCACCTCCCCAACCACTCCATTCCAGCCAGCTTCACTGCAGGGAAAAGGTGGGAGTGAGAATAGGGAAATGCAGGGCAGGGGTCATCAGACAGAAGGTGGGCTGCGACGGCTGATTCTGGAGAAAAGGCTTGTTGCCCCTGTATGCTGTCTCTACCCTTCCCCACTCCCCTCTTGTCTTCACTCCCCTGACCTGCTGAAATTGGCTCGAAATTGTTCCTCTGTGCTTGACAGGTTATTGTGAGGGTTCAGGACATAGAAGGTACTTCGCGGATCCACCCCTTGACTCAGCACTGGCGAGGCCCCATACTGAGGAGGAGACACTGGTGATTAGGATGCTGGTCTCACCAAGAGGCCCAAACTCTTAACAATCTCAGCCCTTTTCCATGTCTGAGCCATTCCTAGGACCCTCTCCTATCTTCCCAGGTCTCTCTGCCCTTCTTTCTTCAGGTCTTCCCAAATCGACACTCATACCCAGACACCACTCCCTGAACCTCACCTCTTTGGTGATGGAGTAGCTGAGTAGGAAGCGGAAGGAGGGCAGCCGGGTGACAGGTAGTGCCTGGAGGCAGGGCATGCTTTCCCACGGCAGCTTCTGCAAGTCCTGGGCAAAAAGCACTAAGAGGTTACCGTCCCCAGCCAGGTATTTGCAGAAGTCAGAAGGGGAATGGGGATGAGTTGGTACTCACTGCCCACTAGACACTACCCTCTGCCCCAGCTCCTTACCTTGTCTAGGACCAAAACAAGGTGCCTATTGCTTGGTACTGTCAGGCCCTGTAGACGTTCTACTGCCTCATTCAGGAGCTCTTGGGCTCTCTCTGGCTGGGTTGGGCACATCCCGTAGGCCAGGGCCTGAATGTCCTGAGGGGTGAGGGCACTGGCGCCACTGAGCATGATCTACAGGGGAACAGTGGTGGAGCACCATCTTTATTCATTCATGATGGCTGCTGGGGAAGGACTGAGCCAAGTTTCTTCCCCTACCTGGCTTTCTTTTTTTTTTTGAGACAGAGTCTCGCTCTGTCGCCAGGCTGGAGTGCAATGGCGCAATCTCGGTTCACTGCAACCTCCGCCTCCTGGGTTCAAGCAATTCTCCTGCCTCAGCCTCCCAAGTAGCTGGGACTACAGGCGTGCGCCACCATGCCCAGCTAATTTTTGTATTTAAGCAGAGATGAGGTTTCACCATGTTGGCCAGAATGGTCTCGATCTCTTGACCTCGTGATCTGCCTACCTCAGCCTCCCAAAGTGCTGGGATTACAGGCGTGAGCCACCATGCCTGGCCGAGACAGGGTTTTACCATATTGATCAGGATGGTCTGGAACCCTTGACCTCATGTCCACCTGCCTTGGCCTCACAAAGTGCCGGGATTACAGGTACGAGCCACTGCACCCAGCCTTTTTTTTTTTTTTTTGAGATGGAGTCTTGCTCTGTCACCCAAGCTGCAATGTGGCGATCTTGGCCCACTGCAACCTCTGCTCCCCAGGTTCAAGCAATTCTCCTGCTGCAGCCTCTGAGCAGCTGGGATTACAGATGACCCCCACCATGCCCAGCTGATTTTTGTATTTTTGTAGACAGGGCTTCACTATGTTGGCCAGGCTGGTCTCAAGCTCCTGAACTCAAGCAATCTACCCACTTTGGTCTCCCAAAGTGGTGGGATTATAGGTATAAGTCACTGGGCCCAGTCCCCTTCCCTGCTTTCCTTACTCACTTTCAGCAGAGTGGGGTCAGGATATCTCCAGCCACATTCCTGCAGCAGCTCCTGCAGGCGGGAGGCCTCCTGGGCAGGGCCGGGCTCCTCACTGGACGGCAGCAGCAGCCCCTTCCAGCAGCCCAACACAGACTTCTCTAGGGAAGCGATGAGAACCTGAATGCAGAGGGCAGAGCTTTCAGTCAGAGAGGAAGCCGAGCTTCTTTCTTACAGGCACTGACATTTTGGAGATGAGAAAATGCGTTGTCCAATGTGCATATTTGTCTTACATATCTTTCTGCTAGTCATAGAAGGCAAGAATCTAGAAACTTTCTTCATTTTCTGAGACTGGGAGAGTCTAGACTATAATCTTTCCCTCTGTTGTGACAAATATGAACAGGTGAGCAATGAAAGCTAAAACTGGGAAGCTGATAGTTGGGTTTAAGCCCTTTGTTTTTCTGTGTATCATTAAATATCCATCACCATATATTCTTCAAGTTCTGGGCTCTGAAGTTCTCCCCAGGTGGCACAATTTTTTTTTTTAACTGGGGTCATGCTCCTCGCCTGCACCCTTCCCAAAGCCCCGGCAGGGACATTAAGGGACATGCCCCCAGGTGACACAATTTTTAAATGTAGGTCTTCACTTCCAGAAAGGATCTCAAGTGGCTTTAGCACTGACCCAGGACCTCTGGCAGAGAAGACACTTGGGACCCCCCAGGTCATTCCTAGGGCAGGCCTGACCCCACCCCAGCAGCACACACCTCCATCCTGTGGTCCAGTGCTAGCCGCCCCGTCCACCATTCACGCTTGTCAGTACAGCTGCTGTTCTCTTTCTGTGCCTTCTGGATGGCATCGAACTCATTCAAGGCTGAACTCAGAGGAAGCTTCGGGAGACAGGGCTGTGAGAGCTCTGCTTATCCATGTGATCACCATCTCTCCCTCCCGCAACACAGAATGTGAGCAGCTTGACCCGAAGCCCAACCCAGTGCAACTTTGCTCCATGGCCCAGGAATCCTACCTTGTTTTGGGCAGTGGGAATCTGCACAGTGACCGGGGGACTGTCCTTTTCTAGCCGGGTCAGCAGGAGGGTGTTGCCCACGGTTCCGGGCTGGAAGGTGACCAGGGCCAGTACACACACAGTCACCCCTGACACACAGGATATGGACGGAATCATTTCAGCTGTTAAAGGAATTCCCTTCCCTGTCTTGGCACTCAATCCCTATTGATCACTCAAGACAACGTCAAGAAGTCTGCCCTGGACTCTGGAGTTCAAGGCGCTCTTCTTTGCTCTAATAATTCCCTGTGCACAGAGACCACGTCCTGTACTTTGTGTCCCTCACAGCAACTAACAAAAAGTCGTGTACAGAGTGAGGCACTCAGGTCATGTTAATATGTTTCATGTTAGTATAGAAGACCCCAGACATCTGTACCCACCTCTGAAGAAAGACACTGAATTTGCTGGTAATTCGAAGTTGAAGTTTTTTGTTTTTCTTTTTTTAAAAAGTCTTCCTAAGATGCTAACAAGTGGAAAGGTATGACATAAGGGTCATAAATCTATGTAAACTAACCAATGCCTAAACTCCTTCACCCAGCTCCTCAGTAAGATGCAGAAGGGGACAGAGGAGCCAGCCAAGCCTGCTGCGTACCACCAGGAATCAGAGCCAGGCGCTTCTGGAAACTCTCCTTCTCGGGCTGGGGGAAGTGGCCAGATCCCGAAGTCCTGAAGGAAAAGAGGCGCTGGATGTGGGCCAGAGGGACATCTCCAGGCGTCTCCTGAAGGCTCAGCCCCTGAAGCTGGTCTGCTATTTCAAGTGATCCTCGGTGCTTCTGGGCCTTGCTGTAAGCAACACAGGGAGGGGTGAGGTCCCCTTCCTTCAAAGTCTGGACCCTCCCTCCAGTCTGGCCCAGCAGGAGTCTTGGGGATGCTGGGTACCCACCTGAGCTGTCTGTGGAGGTGGGTGAGCAGCTGGTGGCGACAGGTGATGGAGACAGACTCGGTGACAAGGAAAGCAGTGGCATAGGGATCCCAGTGGCCCAGGCACAAGGCCAGGAAGCGGCAGAGGTGGGCATAGAGCCCACTAGGAGGACAGTGACTAATGCCCCGGAAAGCAACACTCAGGGAGTCGCAGATGGAGTCCAGGGTAGAAAGACCTAGAAGAATGTCAGGACACTTGGTACAGCTGAATTCCTTATTTCATAGTTGACAGGGACTTTCCAAGAAGGAAGAGTCCCTGTCTCATCTCCCCCATGGCAAACCGCAGCTACCATTTATGAGGGCAATGTGCCGAATGGGGTGCCGTGCAACTCACAGGCATCAGCTCACTCCACCATCCCCTAAACCCCATTTTACAGAAGGAATGGAAGGTCAGAGAGCTTAAGTGACTTGTACACAGCTCATAGGGAGAGGGCTGGGATTCAAGCACAGGTTCAGAGGCTACTGGATCCAGATCAGAATCTAGCCTGGAAAGACAGAGGGATCAAGAGCCCTAGAGGCCCAGCCCTCTCCAAGTGACCAGTGTCAGGGGCGGCATATTCACCAATGGCTACAGGAGCTGAGGGGGGCTGGAGCCGAGGACCAAGATCATTGTCACTCTCCTTGTCTGGGCATGGGCTGGGCAGCTCCTTCTTGCTGGAATCCAGTCTCATTAGCTCCCATTCTCCAGAGGCTGCCTCTGGGCCTGGCACTGGAGCCTTCCCACCTGGGGAGAGAGCAGGCCTTTTTCACAGTGCTCCCTCCCTCTGCCATCCTCTTCATTCTTCCTTCTGTAATCCACTCCCTTAGAGCCAGCAAAAGAGTGTTCTTTTTGTACTCCCTTGGCAGCACTTACTGCTTGTGCTTTGCCCCAGGACACACCCCAAAAATATGCACCATCCACCTCACCCTTACTGTCCTACCTGAGGCAGAGTCTTCCCCGTCAGAGCCCCTGAGGATCTCAAAGCTCATTTCTCTCCAGTTGTCAGTCAGTTCCTCCTCAGGGATGGTCCTCATGATCTCAGGGCCAAGTCTGGCCTGGTCACAAAGGGCCCTCTGGGGACACTGCTCCTCACAATGTCTTGATGCCACCTTCTTGGCCCTCCGGCTCCTGCCACTCAGGCCAGGGTTCCCAGGGGCACTACTTGGGGCAACCACCACATCTGTCTTTAGGCTCAGGCCCTTCCTTGCTCGCCCCCGGCCCCGGGAAGCAGTGCCCCGTCTCTTAGGCTCCTCTGCCAGCAAGACTTCGGCTGAAACAGGGTCTTCCAAGTCACTGTCATCACTGAAGTTCACCTGAGATCAGAGGGAAAGGGTGAAGGGCCAAGGGGTCTTCAGTGACAAGACACCGTGTGACAGCAGGTGGCGCTGTGGTGGCACCAGCAGGCACCATCACTTGGGACCCTGGAAGATTTCAGAACTAACTTCCCACAAGACACCCAACACTCTAGATCAGGGGCAGCGATTCTTGGGTGTGGAAGGAGGAAGAAAAGGAGGGAGCAGAAGGTGGGATGAAAAGGTAAAAGTGACATAACGTTCGAGTTAAGGAAAGTGCCTCTGTCTGAAACAAAGGGAGACTTGGAACTAGGTTTTGCTGTGAAAGATGTTGGCCGGGCGCAGTGTCTCACTCCCGTAATCCCAGGACTTTGGGAGCCTGAGGTGGACGGATCACGTGAGGTCAGGAGTTTGAGACCAGCCTGGCCAACATGGTGAAACCCCGTGTCTACTAAAAATACAAAAATCAGGTGGTGGCACACACCTGTAATCTCAGCTACTCAGGAGGCTGAGACAGGAGAATTGTTTGAATCTGGGAGGTGGAGGTTGCAGTGAGCCAAGATGGTGCCACTGCACTCCAGCCTGGGTGACAGAGCAAGACTCCGTCTCAAAAAAAAATGTTGGGGTACTGTAGATAGGAAATTAAGGTTCCACTAGGTACTGGGGAGTTACTCCACAGGGATACCTACTCTATAGAACGCTCTCCTCCAGAACCAACCCCACCCAACACCACCACCACCACCTAGCAATAGTCCCAGCTCACCTTGAGGCGCGTCTGGACTCTCTGCTGTACCCTTGGGGCCTGGGGAACTTCAGGCTTGCTCTTTGTAGGGCAGACTTCCTCAAACACCGTGAAGGGGACATGAGGACCAGCCTCTCTGACCTGGCCTGGAGGCCTAGGTGTGCGGGGCAGTCCTTTACCCTTCAGACCTTTCTGAGAGGTATTATGGAGGTGCAGGGGAGCACAGGCTACCTGTTGGCGCCCTCGTCCAGAACGTTTTTGGCTCCTAGTCTTAGAGGGCTCTGAGCTGGGGATACTTTTTATTAATGGTGGCTGCCAGCCCCAGGAGCTTGCAAAAAGTTGGCGAGTACAGCAATTGAGGCCAGCCAGCTTTGTGAGGGCCCAAATCAAGAGAAGGCTGGCTCGCCAGGGCTCTAGGTGGGGTAACCGTGCTGCTACAAACTTCAGTCCTGACTCTAGAACCTTCTGCAGGCTCTTGTTTGATGGGTGACTCAGGCCCTCCAGTGCCAGCTGTGTGTATGCTTGAGCCAAGATCTCATCCAAGAGGCTTGGAACCAAGGAGGGGGGTGTCTTATGATTCAGGGAAGCTTGGAGAGCTTGGGTGAGGCGCTCTGCAGCTTCAGGGCAGCCCTTCAGCACGAACTGCAGCAGATCCAGACCTTGGGCCTGGTGGCCCATGGCCAGCTGCACCCCTGCCGTGACCAACACCCAGCGCAGACAGACTGCTGTGAGGACAGGGCTGGCACAGAGCGAGCAGTCGCAGGTGGGTGAATGGGACAGGAATTTGGGGCTGGGCTGGGGCTTGGTTTTCAAGACTGGGGAGGAGTTTGTAGCAGGTGCTATTGGGCCAGGCTCCTTGGCCACAGTGGCCACCAGCTCCAGAGCAGGGCCTCTTAGGAAGAGCTCCTCCTCTGGGAGCTTCGAAGGACAGGGGACCTGGGCCTGCTGCTTCCCCTTCTGTAGGTGGACCTTCTTCACAGAGTCCAGGTGCTGGGTCACCCCACCAAACTCTGAGGAGAAGGCAGAACAAGAATTATAAAACCAGGAGAAATGGTATCAAGTACTTCCTGAGCTACCTCGGGGCCCAACTTCCTGTTATATATGCGTACATATATGTATGTTTGTATATATGTACGTATATATATGTGTGTATATATATGAATTACTGTATAACATACCAGATATTAGTACGACTTATTATTTTTCTTTTTTTTTTGAGACAGAGTCTTGCTCTGTCACCCAGGCTGGACTGCAGTGGTGTGATCTTGGCTCACTGCAATCTCCGCCTCCTGGGTTCAAGCAATTCTCCTGCCTCAGCCTCCCGAGTAGTTGAACTACAGGCACCTGCTACCACGTCTGGCTAATTTTTTGTATTTTTAGTAGGGACAGGGTTTCAGTGTTAGCCAGGATGGAGTATGGCTTATTATTTTTTAGATAAAATCTTTACTGTTTTCTTTCCAACCAACAGTGGATCGAACACAAAGCCCCCATACCTGCAGCTCAGGGCCCACATGGCTGAGAAAAGCAGGCTGGCCCCAGGAGGCTCACACCTGAATCCTGCCTCCTGCCCTGTGATCCTTGCCCCAAACATGGACTTTCTCAACTTTCTCATTTAACAGATGAAAACAATTTATGCTTCCACCCGGCTTTACGGGGTCCAGTGTGGGGCAAATGAAAACAAAGTATATGTGAGGAGACAAAATGTGCCATAAATGCAGTGTTTTATTATTAGCTTCAGCCCTCCTGAGGATATGTTTGTGCTACTCAATACAGTAGCCACTAGCCATGTGGCTACTGAGCACATGAAGTGTGGCTAGTGTGACTGAGGACCTGAATTCTAAATATTATCTAAATCAAATTTAAATA
The DNA here is from genome assembly GCA_963574635.1 of Cheracebus regulus. Taxonomy (NCBI): domain Eukaryota; kingdom Metazoa; phylum Chordata; class Mammalia; order Primates; family Pitheciidae; genus Cheracebus; species Cheracebus regulus. The sequence goes on along the minus strand of CAUYQU010049216.1, from coordinate 18,084 downwards.
GCCAAAATGTATTAGGAAGCACTGAAAACTAGAACTAGGGTAAGTCTGAGGCAGGCTCTCTGAAGGAGGGAGACCAATAGTTGGATTGAAGTCAAGGGAATGTTGCCCTGGGACCAGAAGTCAGTATCTGATTAAAAAGGGAACAAAGGCCTGGCACAGTGGCTCACGCCTATAATCCCAGCACTTTGGGAACTCAAGGCAGGTGGATCACCTGAGGTCAGGAGTTCAAAACCAGCCTGGCCAACATGGTGAAACCCCATTTCTACTAAAAATTAAAAAAAAAAAATTATCTGGGTGTAGTGGTGTGTGTCTATAATCCCAGCTACTGGGGAGGTTGAGGCAGTAGCATCACTTGAACCTGTGAGGCAGAGATTACAGTGAGCCGAGATCACACCACTGCACTCCAGCCTGGGTGAGATAAAGTGACTGTCTCAAAAAAAAAAAGGAAGGGAACAAAACCTTTACACAGAAAGATGTGCTGTCAGCACTGTCCATGGGCATGGGGACATGGCTGCTCACCTGTGCAAGACTCGAGCAAGAACAGAACCTGCTGCAGGTCTGACTGACAGAGGTCAATGTCACTGCGGGCCAACTCCAGCTCGCCCTTCAGCACCAGGAACAGGGCACATCTTGTTGAGAGAGAAGAGGAGAACCAATCAGAGAAATCCTTTGTTTCCCTGGAGAGTCTCTCTTTGTCTCTTTACCAGGCCAAACTACTTCAGTCCTTCCCTGCCTCCAAAAGGCATTCACTCCCTTAAGCTGATTTAAAGGCTCCCTGGGGAAAACCCTGAACACTTCTCTATAATCCCAATTCTCTTTGTGCACTGGGACAGGATTTCCCAAATTGCATTCCTCAATAAAAGGATCCTGGCCAGGCATGGGGTGGCACATGCCTGTAATCCCAGAACTTTGGGAGGCTGAGGTGGGTGGATCAGGAGGTCAGGAGATGGAGACCATCCTGCTAGCATGGCGAAACCTCATCTCTACTAAAAATATACAAATTAGCTGGGTGTGGTAGCACACCTCTGTAATCCCAGCTACTCGGGAGGCTGAGGTAGAACTGCTTGAACCCAGGAGGGGGAAGTTGCAGTAAGCCGAGATCGCGCCACTGCACTCTAGCCTGGACAGAGCAAGACTCCGTCTCCAAAAAAAAAAAAAAAAAGAAAAGGAAGATCCTGTGTGGCCGGGTGCAGTGGCTCACGGCTAAGGTGGGCAAATCATGAGGTCAGGAGTTTGACACCAGCCTGCCAACATGGTAAAACCCCCATCTCTACTAAAAATACAAAATTAGCCAGGCATGGTGGCACATGCCTATAATCCCAGCTACTCAGGAGGCTAAGGCAGGAGAATTGCTTGAACCCAGGAGGCAGAGGTTGCAGTTAGCTGAGATGATGCCACTGCACTCCTGCCTGGGCAACAGAGCAAGACTCTGTCTCAAAAAAAAAAAAAATACTGTGGGAAAACATACTTAGGGAAATACTGTACACTATATTTCCCTTTTGGAGACTTGCAAAGCATATCTGCATACTGAAGGACAGTATTTTATTTCCTACAGGAAATAAAAACATCTAACCTTGATTAACTCAGCATTTCCCACTTATTTAGCCATGGAATGCCTTTTTCCACGAATGCCTCTAAACACAGCATGTAGCCTGTGTGTGGAACAGTTTGGAATCCATGGTCAAGGGTGCATGGCACTCTGGTGCCATCATCGACATCCTCTGGCCCTATACTTACTGGCGTGGTATCTGCAGCTTTGTTGTAAGTTTTAGGGCCTCCAAGCAAAAGGCCTTGGCTTCACTCACACTACCCAGGCGGCTCAGGTGGCAGACCAGCTTCTCTGAGCAGCTTAGCACCTCTGAAAGAACCTGCCATTTTTGTATCAGATTTTCACCTGTAGCAAAACAGAGAGACAAGACCAGCATCACTCAGCCATAGTGTGGATCCTCTGGAGACAAAACTGCAGACCTCCCATATAGCCTGTCCATTCCAACAGGGCCCTGCTGTCCTCCCCAGACTCACCATAGTCCAGAAACGATGTCGACACAGCTGCTTTCTGAGTTGAGAGGACATCACTGCCCATCAGCAGGAGGATGATGCTTCGGAGGAGCTTATGGGAGTCTATGAGAGCTATCTCAGTTGTCTGCCAGCCTGTGGTAGGTGAGGCGAAGAAGGGAAAGGATGCAGTCAGAACTTCACCACCTTTAGTTACTAAGGCAGCAAAGCCTACTGCCCATGCTTCCTTCTGCACTGAGGCAGACAGAGCTAATCAATCTCAGAACTCCTTCCCTCTGAGATCCCATGGAGTCTCAGAATCCTTTCAGCCAGCCCGGAGCAGTGGCCCATGCCTGTAATCCCAGCATTTTGGGAGGCCGAGGCAGGTGGATCACCTGAAGTTAGGAGTTCGAGACCAGCCTGGCCAACATGGTGAAACCCCATCTCCACTATAATATAAAAATTAGCCGGGCATAGTGGCACATGCCTATAATCTCAGTTACCCGGGAGGCTGAGGTGTCAGAATAGCTTGAACCCAGGAGGCAGAAGTTGTAGTGAGCTGAGATTGTGCCATTGTACTCTAGCCTGGGTGACAAGAGCAAAACTGTCTCAAAAAAAAAAAAAAAAGAAAAAAGGCCAGGCACAGTGGCTCACACCTGTAATCCTAGGAGTTTGAGAAGCCAGCATGGGCAGATCACGAGGTCAGGAGATTGAAACCATCCTGGCTAACATAGTGAAACCCCGTCTCTACTAAAAATACAAAAAATTAGCCGGGCGTGGTGGCAGGCACTTGTAATCCTAGCTACTTGGGAGGCTGAGGCAGGAGAATCACTTGAACCTGTGAGGCAGAGGTTGCAGTGAGCCAAGATTGCGCCACAACACTCCAGCCTGGGCAACAGACCAAGACTGTCTCAAAAAAAAAAAAATCCTTTCAGCCTAGTATTAAAGGCAGTCACTATTTGTTTAGTTAGCAGGCAAACTGAAACCCATCTGCTATCCCAGGCCTACTCTGTGCAGGTTCTAGGTAGGCTGGGCCACACAGTTAGCCAGCAGAGGGGATGAGGTTTGAAAACAGCTGACAGCAGACAAACCATACATGTCATCCGAGGGGAGCCATCCACCCTATTCTTTCACCTTGGGCACAGAGCTGCTCCCACAGGGAGTGTGAGAGGCTGTTTGATGGGAGGCTAAGGTAGACTGCCACCAGCTGCAGGGCCTGGACACGCAGCAAATACCAAGCCTTGGAAGACTTCTGGAGGGCAGGATCCCGAAGCACAGACAGCAGCAGAGAGACACCTTCAGTCACCTGAAGGGGAGAAAGGGCCAGAGGAGGCAGTAAATGAAGTCAGAAGGGCAGTTTGGAGCTTGAGATGCTCTGGAGATTATGTGGCCCCATCCCTGAAGGCCCTGGGTATTAAAAATATTTTAGAATTTTCTAAATATTTGCCTGGCTTTTGAGATCTCCCTGGAGCTAGGCAGAATGTTCCCAACCCTGAGAAGCAGTAACATTTGCTAGCTTTACCCTTGCCAGTGACTTGTTCGCTATTTTAGGAATGATAAAACCATAGAGAAGAAACTAGAGCATGAGAGGGTAGAAGACTTGCCTAAGTCACACAACTAGTCTGGGAGAAAACTCAAGTCTTAGTGATCCTCCTGGATTTCTAGTCCAGAGCTCCCATGCTTTCCCAGGATCACTGCTGTTTTGTCAGAACAGACCTTCTCCCTTGCCCCTGAGGAAACTGGGAAGAAGGAAAAGTACTATATCTCTACCAGAAGAGGACTGGTGAGCAAGTCACAGGTGAGGGCAAGGCTAGAAAATATGCCTGTCTGTCAGGATCAGGAACATTCTGCCTAGCTCCAGGGAAATCTCGAAAGCCAGGCAAATATCCAGAAAATCCTAAAATCTTTCTAATACCCAGGAGGTTAAGAAAGTGAGAAATACCTTCTGGTGAGTCCAGTAGAGTTGACTTTGAAGTAGATCACAGGTCAGGGAAAGGAGCAGGTATGTATCAGTGGTCTGATCAAGATGCTTCAGGCTTGAAGCTGCCTCTTCCAGGTGTAACTAAGGAAGCAATCAGAGAGTGCATGAGGAAAGGCAGCCAGACTCTTCAAATGAAAGTGGAGTAAATAAGGCCAGCCACAGTGGCTCACCTTATAAAGTGCTATAATCCCAGCACTTTAGGAGGTCGAGGTGGTTGTATTACCTGAGGTCAGGAGTTCGAGACTAGCCTGGCCAACATGGTGAAACTCCATCTCTACTAAAAGTACAAAAATTAGCCAGGCATGGTGGTGCGTGACAGTAATCCCAGCTACAGGGGTAGGGGGGCTGAGGCAGGAGGATTTCTTGAACCTGGGAGGCAGAGGTTGCCATGAACCGAGATCGTGCCATTGGACTCCAGCCTGGGCAACAGAGCAAGATTCTGTCTCAAAATAATAATAATTACTGTATTTTGGTCGGGCACAGTGGCTCATGCCTGTAATCCCAGCACTTTGGGAGGCCAAGGCGGGCAGATCATGAGGCCAGGAGTTTGAGACCAGCCTGCCAACATGGTGAAACCCCATCTCTACTAAAAATACAAAAATTAGTTGGGTGTCGTGGCGGGTGCCTGTAATCCCAGTTACTTGGGCGGCTGAGGCAGAATAATCACTTAAACCCAGGAAACGGAGGTTGCAGTGAGCTGAGACTGTGCCAATGCACTCCAGCCTGGGTGACAGAGAGAGAGACTCCATCTCAGAAAAAAAAAAAAAGAAGAATCACTATATTTTGTAAATGGAAATAACACCACTAAGAACAGAATGATGTCTTCTGTTTCTAAAGTCAATATACTAGAGTGATGTGAAAATAATAATAAAAGTGAGATATTTTGTGGCAAAGTTATCTAGGGGTAAAAACTGTAACTGCAAGTACCAGCAAGTATTCTTGGGGCAAAAGGGAAACGGGTTAAGCAGGAAAGGAATAAGATCACACCTGTGCCTACCAGGGGTCGTTAAGGAGATGAAGTCGAAAAGGGAGAAGCTGGAGGGAAGGAGCCCCACCAGGAGACACTGTGATATCTCCACGTGAACAATGAAGCATCAACTAGGGGAACAGAACCAGTCAGGAAATAACAAGATTGGCAGTATGTTCCTGCAGCAGAGTCTGTAAGACTTAATGAACAACTGGTTTTGCAGGAAGAAGGACAAAGATGTCTCCCCTTCTTACAGCTGCCTCCAGCTGCTCCACATTCTACAATTCTCCAGCCAATTGTGGTGGTAGAAGGCTGAGAAGCTGCCCCTTTGATATCCTGTCTTCTCAGAAAAGAGGTGAGTCTCTAAAGCCACAGGCCCCCTGCAGTCCCCAGACTAGGCTGGGTAGGCACTCACCTGGGCATAGCTGGGACAGCCAAGGGTCAGGAGGAGCTGGGTGATGTGGCATGAGGAGCCAGTGGCCTTTGCGTGGTCCTTCAGTTTATCAGAGACAGTCCGTAGAAGCAGGAGGACCTCCAGAGCCTGCATGGGCTGATCAGCAGGAACAGCCAAGTTTACTCCACCCCTGGCTCAAGCCTGCATTTCTACCCTCTGCTCCCCAGCCCTTTGGGACCTTGGACTGTAGTCTGACCTCATGGCCTGGTTGGAATGTGGTTACCCAGAGGAAGCAACCATCACCTTGCCCCTGCTGTTTTAAAGCCTAGATGCCAATCATCACCAATAGCCAGGATTTTCTGAGTGCTTACTATGTGCCAGGCAGTGTGCCAAGGTTTACATGCATCAGTTCATTTAACCTGCATAACAACTCTAACTCCAATTGTATAGTACAGGAAGCTAAGACTCAAATGGGTTAAGTTGCTTGTCTAAGTTCACATAACAGGTATGTGGCAGAACCAAGACTCAAATCTAGGGCTGAGGTAGCTTCTCCTGCTAGAAATATGATCTATTGGCTCACACTTAACGGCATGTATAATGCCTTTTTTTTTTTTAAGTTTCCTAATGTGGGGTTTAGGGAAGAGCTTCAGGAAATTTGTGAAAGTCCCTGAAATAAGAATGTACACATAAGGCCAGGCAGGTGGCTCACACCTGTCATAAGGCCAGGCAGGTGGCTCACACCTGTAATCGCAGCACTTTGAGAGGCTGAGGCAGGTGGATCACCTGAGGTCATGGCCCACATGGTGAAACCCCATCTCTACCAATAATACAAAAATTAGCAGGGCGTGGTTGTGCGCACTTATAGTCTCAGCTACTCAGGAGGCTGAGTGAACCAGGAGAATCCCTTGAACCCAGGAGGCAGAGGTTGCAGTGAGCTGAGATCGTGCGACTGCACTCTAGCCTGGGTGACAGAGCAAGACTCTTGTCTCGAGGAGAAGAAAAAAAAAAAGGCTGGGCACAGTGGCCCATACCTGTAATCCCAGCACTTTGGGAGGCTGAAGTGCATGGATCACCTGAGGTCAGGAGTTCGAGACCAGCCTGGGCAACATGGAGAAACCCCATCTATACTAAAAATACAAAAAAGTAGCCAGGAGTGGTCATACACCTGCAGTCCCAGCTACTCAGGAGGCTGAGGTAGGAGAATCGCTTGAACCCAGGAGTCAGAGGTTTGGGTGAGCCAAGACTGTATCACTGCACTTCAGCCTGGCACCAGAGCAAGACTCCATCTCAAAAAAAAAAAACAAAAAACAGGTACACATAAGAATGTAAGAATGTAAAATTGTGGGCCGGGCGCAGTGGCTCATGCCTGTAATCCAAGCACTTTGGAGGCCAAGACGGGCGGATCACCTGAGGTCGGGAGTTCAAGGCCAGCCTGGCCAACATGGTGAAACCCCAACTTTATAAAAAAAAAAAATGTAAAATTATGTCCAAAGGCATCTATGGGCCCAGGCGCAGTGGCTCACACCTGCAATCCCAGCACTTTGGGAAGCCAAGCTGGACGGATCACGAGATCAGAAGATCAAGACCAGCCTGGCCAACATAGTGAAACCCGTCTCTACTAAAAATACAAAAATTAGCTGGGTGTGGTGGCATGTGCCTGTAATCCCAGCTACTAGGGAGGCTGAGACAGGAGAACCTCTTGAACTCAGAAGGCAGAGGTTGCAGTGAGCTGCGATCACACCATTGCACTCCAGCCTGGCAACAGAGCGACACTCTGTCTCTCCAAAAAAAAAAAAAAAAAAAAAAACCATCTATGTATTTTTCTGATAGGTAACAAATCATCTAATAATTAAAGTTAACTTTTTTTTTAATGAAACAGCATCTTGCTCTGTCCCCCAGGCTAGAGTACAGTGGCACAACCTAGGCTCACTGCTGGCTCCAGTGGTTCTCCTGCCTCAGCCACCCTAGAGTAGCTGGGATTACAGGCACATGCCACTGTGCCAGCCTAATTTTTTAAAATTTCTTGTAGAGATGGGGTTTCACCATGTCGTCCAGACTAAAGCCAACATTTGAGGACACCATTTACACAATACATCTTCCAAGCATTGCCGCACTGAATAACGCCATAGGCAGTAGTATGGCCCCTATTTTAGAGATAAAGAAATTTGGGCTTAGAAGGTTAAGCAACTTGCCTAAGGCCATACATTAATAAATGAGGGAGCTTGGATTTAAGATAAGACTGGTCGCCAGAGGTGGTGGCTCACGCCTGTAATCCTAGCACTTTGGGAGGCTGAGGCAGGCGGATCACGAGGTCAAGAGATCGAGACCATCCTGGCCAACATGGTGAAACCCCATCTCTACTAAAAATACGAAAAATTAGCTGGGTGTGGTGGCGTGCACTTGTAGTCCCAGATACTCTGGAGGCTGAGGCAGAAGAATTGCTTGAACCCAGAAGGCGGAGGTTGCAGTGAGCCGAGATCACGCCACTGCACTCCAGCCTAGCGCCTGGCGACAGAGTGAGACTCTGTCTCAAAAAAAAAAAAAAAGATAAGACTGGTGATACAGCCCTGTGCTTGACCATTGGCTTTCATGACTTCTCAGCAGGCTCACAGGCCAAAGAAGGCGAAGGCGCTGTTTCTGGTTTAGTCCTTTTTTAAATGGGTCCCCCTCGATGCCCTGCCCCATTACCTTTGCCACCAGTTGGTAGAGGGCCGCAAGGATCTGCAGTGAGGCTGCTGTCTGCTGGAGACATCGCACAGCTGGGGCCTGCTCCTTTGTAAGCAGCTCCTTCCACAGGGCCAGGGCTTGGTCCAGGCATTTGGACTGAGCTGTTAAGCCAGAAGAAAATGACTGGCTCTCTCAGCATGGGCCATCTGGAGAGAACTTGCTTTTCTCTATAACATCCTCTGCCCTTTACACCAACCTCCTGCTGCTTCCACAAACTCCTACCCTACAAGGTCAGGCTCTCCCTCACCAGGGGTCCCGTTCCACTCAGGAAGCCATGGAGATGCCCATACCACACTACATTTACCCCTCACCAGCATCTGCAGCCAGGTTGAAGGCAATGTTACTGTATAGGAAACGATCTTCCTGGAGTTTATCTTCATAGTTCAGGTCATTGATTTCAAATTCCTCCAAGTTACCAGGGACCTGGGCTCTCCGATCCCGCTCGATACCCTGGATTGGAAGATGGGGTTTAAAACAGGGCACAGTGGTGTGTGCCTATAGTCCTGGCTACTCAGCAGGTTGAGGTGGGAGGATTATTTGAGACCAGGAGTTCAAGACCAGCCTGGGCCACAGAGAGATCCCATCTCTAAAAATAAAAACAAAAAACCAGGGCTGGTACCAACCAACTTGCTGGGGGCCCAGGGACAATAATTCCTACACCCAGTTCTGCTGAACCCCACAGCAGCCACACTCACTTCCTGCATTTTGGCTTCCAGAGTACAGATGTAATGCCACAGCAAGGCCTGTGCTTTATCGTCCAGAAGCTGATCTCTGGCCTGGGCCTCAGGCCTCACAGACTCCAGAAGCTGCAGGGCTTCCCGGATAGCATCCAGAGCAGAGCTGCAGGCAGAGGATGTGCTTTAGCTGGGCCTTCTACAAGTACCTGCCACGGCGCCCTAGGAAGCGCTGGCTGCAGAACAGCTGGCCTCGCTCTTTGCATGTGCTCCCATGGCCACGAGATGAAGGGAGCACTCAGGGATGTGGAGAGGGACACTGGTTCTGAAGAGGGTGAGAGGACCTAGGGCAAGGAGCAAGAGTGGCCTCTCCAGCTACTACTCCTTACCAGTCAGCCTGCTGGGCAAAGTTGTGGTAGCAGAGCACCTGAGCCAGTTCCACCAGGTAGGTGGCTCGTGCCCAGGCCCCAGCTGGTGTCTCCTCGGGGCTCAGCTCCAGGAGGTCACAGATGATGTTGAAGCGTTCCTGTCCAGTGTTGGCCCGCACCGCCTTGTAGGCCTGCAGCTCCTCCCTTAGCAGGAGGGCCAGGGTCTCCGGGTCCCAGCCACTTAGGCTATCTCGCAGAGTCCTGAGGGAGGGCATGCTCAGCACCAGGATGGAGCCCAGGAGGCACAAAGCCTCTGCTCCCATGTAAGGAGCCCCAGCTTTGGCTTGCTGAAAGCTCAGTAAGTTTGTCATGGCTTTCAAAGCCTAAATCAGATTGCATTGTTCCCGTTTAACAAACTGCAGTGGGCTCCCACTAGGAATCATTTCCAAAGCCCTGACCATGGCCTATAAGGCCCTGTGTGACCTGGTCTCTTCCCACCTTGACCACCTCCATTCCATATGGCTCCCTAGTCTATACCACTGTTCTACTACCCCCAGCATGCTGGCTTTCTCAAGCATGTTCCCAAGCCCGTTCCCACCTTTCAGTCTTTGTATTTACTACTCCCTCTGCAAGGAATTCCCTTCCCTGAGATCTTTTTTTTTGAGACAGTCTCACTCTTGCCCAGGATGGAGTGCAATGGCGTGATCACAGTTCACTGCAGCATCGGTCTTCCAGGCTCAAGTGATCCTCCCACTTCAGCCTCCTAACTATGTATAAGTAGACTATAGGTTCATGCCACCACATTTGGCTAATTTTTTTTTTTAAAGTGGAGACAAGGTCTTGCTATGTTGCCCAGGCTCCCTGAGATCTTTATAGAGTAGCTTCCTTCACATCCTCAGGTTTCATCTATCACTTCTTCAAAGAGGGCTTTCCTAAATAACTCATCTAAACTTGTTCCCTCTTTTGGCAAATCACTCTGTTTAACTGTTTTCATAGAGCATACATGAAGGTGGGGCATGTTGGCTCATGCCTGTGATCCTAGCACTTTGAGAGGCCAAAGTAGGAGGATCACTTGAGCTCAGGAGTTCAAGACCAGCTTAGGCAACATAGTGAGACCTTGTCTCTATAAAAAAAAATTTTTTTAAAAAAGAACAGATATGGCCGGGCGCGGTGGCTCACGCCTGTAATCCTAGCACTTTGGGAGGCCGAGGTGGGTGGATCGCCTGAGGTCAGAAGTTCAAGACTCGCCTGGCCATCATGGTGAAACCCCATCTTTTTTTAAAAAAAAAAAAAAAAAAAAAGAACAGATATAAAATGTACTTTAAAAAAATATCTCCCCAAGTAGAATATAAGCTCCATGAAAGCAAGAACATTGTCACCACTATACCACCAAGTACCTAGCTCAGTGGCTAGCATATAGTAGGCATTCAATGAGTAACTAATGAATGAAGGAATTACTGTCTTTATTGGCCAGACATAAAGATGAAAGGACATGACCATGATTACCAAAAGCCACCCCATTCATGGGCCAAACATGGTTGACCCCCTCCCCAACTCCCTTCTGAGACAGAGTCTGCCGCCAGGCTGGAGTGCAGTGGCGCAATCTTGGCTCACTGCAACCTCCACCTCCTGGTTCAAGCGATTCTCCTGCCTCAGCCTCGTGAGTGGTTGGGATTACAGGTGTGTGCCACCACAACTGGCTAATTTTTGTATTTTCAGTATAGATAGGTTTCACCATGTTGGCCAGGCTGGTCTCAAACTCCTAACCTCAAGTGATCCACCCACCCTGGCTTCCCAAAGTGCTGGGATTACAGCATGAGCCACCGCACCCAGCTCCCAACTCACTTTAGCTGTAGTTCCTTATCTCCAGCCTTGGCTGCATCCATCTTGACCCGAACCCAGAAAGTGACTGGCTCAGCCATGTGTTCAGGGCTACAGGGTTGCAGGGCTGCCAGCCACAAAGTCACCATCTTGCAGCCCTGGGCCTGTTTACCCAGTTTCTTCAAACTCTCTACTTGCAGCCGGAAGCACCTGTGCAACTGACCAGAGAAAGGGAACAGACCAAACTGGAGAGGAACCAGTGAGTGTGTATGGTGGAAGGGATGTGCATGCATAGACACATAACCACATGTCGGGGCAGGGTTAGCAGGTGGGCCTCCTGTGCCACCCCCACCCCAAGGCAGGAGATCCCTAAGCATTCAGAGGCTCCAATCCACTCCACCCCCATGTTCATCATCCACACCCTTGAAAACCTGCCTCTCCTCCTGTAATCGTCGGCAGATGGCACTGCCTTCTCCTGAGTCAGAAATGTTGGGCCATTTCTGATGTTCCCTTCTCTGGCTCTCCCTCCCAGCCAGTCACCCACCAGGTTAATCCTTGGCTTCTTGCACCCATCCACTGCATTCCATCCCTCATGCAGCCGCTTCAGTTCAGCCCACCCTTCCCTGCCTAGGCTACTACGGGCAGCCTGATTACCCAGTCTTGTCTCCTGCACTCCATTCATCACAGTGAAGTCAGGGAAATCCAAAACGCCTGTCTGCTATCATGCCTCCACTTAAATCCTTTGGAGGCTCGTCATCTCAGTCAAGATGAAACTCAAGCCTCTCTGACCCATCTTGCTTGCCAATCCCACCAACGCATCAGTTCACAGGTATTCTTGCTTAAGAACACTGGATCTCACTCTGGTTGCTCAAAGGACCAACTGGGGGGATCTTTGAAAATATTGAGATGCCTGGGCTCCAGCACTAGTCTCTTTTTTTTTTGAGACATTGTTTCACTGTCGCCCAGGCTGGAGTGCAGTAGCACGATCTCGGCTCAGTGCAACCTCCGCCTCCTGGGTGCAAGCGATCCTCCTGCATCAGCTTCCTGAGTACCTGGGATTATAGGCACATGCCACCATACCCAGCTACTTTTTGTATTTCTAGTCGAGACAGGGTTTTACCATGTTGGCCAGGCTGGTCTCAAAATCAGGACCTCAGGTGATACACCAGCCTTGGCTTCCCCAAACTGCTGGGATTACAGGTGTAAGTCACCACACCCAGCAAGCACTAGAGATTCTGATGCAATTAACTTGGGGGTATTAGAATTTCTTTAAAGGTCACTCAGGTGGTTCTAATATGCAGCTCAGCTGGAAACCAGTAGCTCAGGACCAGGCTAAATATAAAAAGTGAGTCAGGCTGGATACAGTGGCTCACACCTGTAATAAAAGCATTTTGGGAGGCCAAGGCAGGCAGATTACCTGAGGTCAGGAGTTCGAGACTAGCCTGGCCAAACAACATGGTAAAATCCCATCTCTACAAAAACTACAAAAATTAGCCACGCATGGTGGTGGGCCCTGTAATCCCAGCTACTTGAGAGGCTGAGGCAGGAGAATTGCTTGAACCTGGGAGGTGGAGGTTGCAGTGAGCTAAGATCATGCCACTGCACTCCATCTTAGGGGAAAGAGTGAGACTCATTAAAAAAAAAAAAAAGTGAGTCAATCTAAAGAAAAACAATAAGTAACAGTCCAGTGAGGTGTGGGAAACACTGTTCCAGAGACTGGTGCCAACATGCTGCTACTAACACCCCACTTTAAGGCAGGGTGCTGGCTAGGCCCTTTCCTGCTACCCAAGCCCCCACCACATAAGCTCCCCTCCTGTACTTCTCATTCCCTTGTACCTTCTCGGGAGGCACCTCAGAATAAGTGCCTGGCTTCACCAAACCCAGGTGCTGACAGAGCGGCTCGGAGATGGCACAGACCTCGGCATAGAGCTTGTGACGGTAGAAGCTATAGGCCAAGTTACTGGTGTAAGAAGCTGCAGGGGAGAAAAGGGACAATTGACTGTAGGAATGGCTCCCACCACCCTCTCCTCCTGGAGAGGCACCAGAAAGAGGATCAATTTGTGGTCAGCTCAGCAGCTTCCAAATCAGACAGGAACCCCTACTGCTAGGAATGAGGAAGGGGCAGCTCTCCTCTTCTTGCTCCAAATAGACCCATGCCTTCATTCTAGCATGGTGAACCCACACCACTCAGCCCATCTGCACTTGTTTTAGAAACCAGACTCTCTCCTGCCTCAGGGCCCTGGCACTGGGTGTTTCTTCTGCCAGGGATGTTCTTTTCCCGGCACCCACATGGCTAACTCTCTCACATCCTCCAAGCCTTTGTTCATGTCACCCTCTCAATTAGGTCTACCCTGAGCACCTGATTTAAGGTGGTAATTTGCCCCACGTCATGCACCTTGGACTCCCAATTCCCTATCTTATCCTGCTCTATTTTTCCTTCCCCCCACATTTCTTACCACTTTCTAATATGTTGATAATTCACTTATTTACTGCGTTTCTCTTTTCCTCTAAACTAGAATGTGGCTCTGTGAGGGAAGGGATCTTTGTTTTGTTTACTGACACATCCAAGTACTCAAAATAGTGCACAGCACACAGTGAATACTCAACTAATATTTGCTGAATGAATAAATGATAACATTTATGCAGCTTCTTAGCTATCAACATAGATGACTGGGAGAAAATAAAGTCAGTCTTCAGTACTCTGTCGGAGGAATTTTTCTTTTTTTTTTTTGAGATGGAGTTTCATTCTTGTTGCCCAGGCTGGAGTACAATGGTGCGATCTCAGCTCACTGCAACCTCCACCTCACAGGTTCAAGCGATTGTCCTGCCTCAGCCTCCCAAGTAGCAGCTGGGATTACAGGCTTGCCCTACCATGCCTGGCTAATTCTGTATTTTTAGTAGAGACGGGGTTTCACTGTGTTGGCCAGGCTGGTCTCAAACTCCTGACCTCAGGTGATCCGCCCACCTCAGCCTCCTGAAGTGCTGGGATTACAGGCCTGAGCCACCACACCTGGCCAGAATTTTCATACTAATAATTTTTGTTACTTCTAATGATATTTTTATCTCTATGGCTAGGTTCAACCAATAAGAATATAAAAAGTTCTTTAGAACCTTCCCATGACTGAAAACTTTAGAATTATGCGGCTTAAACTAACAGGCCTTGCTTTTTAAAATGATGGGGCTGGGCATTGTAGCTCACACCTGTAATCCCAGCTACTCGGAAGCTGAGGCAGAGGTTGCAGTGAGCTGAGATTGTGCCACTGTACTCCAGCTTGGGTGACAGAGGGAGACTTGGTCTAAAAAACAAAAACAAAAACAAAAACCCCACAATAATTAGCAGAGAAGTGTGCACCTGTAATCCTAGCTACTCAGGAGGCTGAGGCAGCAAAATTGCTTGAGCCCAGGAGGTGAAGGTTGCAGAGAGCTGAGATCATGCCACTGCACTCCAGCCTGGGCGACAGAGACTCTGTGGCAACAACAACAAAACTGGAAAAACTATAAGGATAGTGATTGCTGGTGGGGGTTGAAAGGGGACCCAAGGAAGGATTTTCTGGGCTATAAGTCTGTTACTTGACTTAAATGTTGGTTATGGGCTGGGCACGGCGGCTCACGCCTGTAATCCCAGCTTTGGGAGGCCGAGTGTGCAAACCACCTGAGGTCAGGAGTTCAAGACCAGCCTGGCCAACATGGTGAAACCCTATCTCTACTAAAAATACAGAAATTAGCTGGGCATGGTGGTGGGCGCCTGTAATCCCAGCTACTCGGGAGGCTGAGGCAGGAGAATTGTTTGAACCTCGGAGGCTGAGTTGCAGTGAGCTGAGATCACACCACTGCACTCCAACCTGGACAACAGGGTGAGACTCCATCTCAAAAAAAAGAAAAAAAAGTTAGCCTCATCACTCTTCTACTGGTGTTAAATATAGAGTAGCTGGTACTTATAAATTTCTTTCACTGCCTCCTTGAACCATAGGGAACCCTCACAGTGGTCAGAACCATGCAGCAAGTACTATTACCTGCCTAGTGGGTGATGACCCTCCCATGAACTCTAAGACCCAGGGCACTAACCAGTCATCCCCATGTAGTCCTTCAGCTCCTGGCCTGACAGGCTCTCTAAGGCCTCCAGCATCCAGACAACGGTAGATTTGCAACTCTCCGCTAGTTGGGCCAGGTCAGCCAAACCAGCTACCTGAAGGGACAAAAAGGGCTTGAGGGTGAGGAGTCATGCTGGGTCCAAGATGACCTCCACCCCACTCCACACCCAAAGCCAAGCAACCCCAAAGCTCTTCGAGGGCAGTGGAGCAACCGCAGACCCTATGAGCCTTGTCCAGGTTCCTTGATTCCCAGACAGTACCTGACAGCCTTGTGCAAAGTCATACACCACCACAGTGTAGAGGTGAAGTCCCTGAAAGTACATCTGAAGAAAAGATTGCTGTTGCTTGGAGGAGCCTCCACATACCTGAGGAAAGAGGCAGAAGGTTGGTATGAGGAGCAGAGATAAAGAGGGCTCCAAGCTAAAGACTAATCCGTAGTCCTGGAGAGCTGACAGAGCCCAGGGAGCAGGAAGAAGGACATCCAGAAGGGCCACTGCTCTCTCAGGATAGACTAGGCTGCCTGCTGGCTGGCTAGGCACGGTCCAGAGAGCAGCCTAACAAGGAGGGAGCCAGGACTTCTAGATCTTGCCCAATACCCTAGGCTGGTGGTGAGTCCACAGACCACGTCCCCACCCTACCTCCAGGTCCTTAACTCACACCATCATCCTGCAGCTGCTGCATAAGAGAGCAGTACCCTCCAAGAAAAGCAAAGAGGTTCAGAATAGCATCAAGTCCATAGCGCCTCTTGGTGCCTCGCTCCAGTCCTGAAAGGAAGAACTGGCAACTCTCACACAATGCCCGAAGTGGGGGCGACGGTGCCTTCATACTATTGCTCAGGACAGCTGATGCCTTCATCAGAAGCTGGGCCACTGCCTGAGGTCCTTCCTCCCCAACCTGCAGCAGTTCAACCCCTAGCTGACATAGCTGAAGACTAGGGGCTAGATTGGTGTTCCATAGGTAACTATGAGCCTTCTCCACTGTGGTGATGGCTTTGTCATGGTGGTGGCTCCAGCAAAGGCGACGGCAGTGTTCCAAGGTGAGCTCCAAGAGGCAGAGGGCCCTTTGGGGAGAAAGAAGGCCAGAAGAGCTCCCTGTCTCCCCCACCAAGGCTCTGATCAAGTGCCTGGAGAGCAGGTCATCTAGGAAATCAGCATCTGCTTCATTTAGACCATGCCCACTGGCATCGAATAGCTGATGGGCAGCTACCATTCCACAGGCTGTTGGCGAAGCAAAGTGAGGAATCTCACAAGGGGTACTTTCATCCTCCAAGAGTACTAGGAAGCTCAAGGCCTTCAGCCGAGCTAAGAATGCATCTCTCTGTTCCAACAGGGCTTCTGCCCCCTTCCAAAGCAGAGAAAAGCTGCCCCGAGCCACAGCCTCGTAGTCCTGGGGAGCAGCCTGGCGAGAGCACTGCATCAAGCAGTCATGGAGGGGCTGAGCAAGACGGAGCGTGGCCTCTGGGCTTCCTTGTGCAGCAACATTTCGCAGCAAGACGAAGAGAATTCGTTCCAGGTAGAGGGGAGGACGCTGAGGGGTAGACACCAAGTAGCCATCACAGGCCAGCTCTGCCAGCCCCAGCAGGCTCCCCAGATGCCTAGGGCAAGCTAGCTTAGCAGTCAGCTGCTGGTTGCAAGCCCTCAGGATGGCATCACAAGCTTGTCTCCTCTCAGCATCAGATCGGCTGCCGGGAAAACCAGCCGGAGGCTTGGACAGGAACTCCTAGGAGTACAGTAAGATATGAATGGGGCTAGCAAAGGTAGGAAAGAGGTAGAGAAAGTAATTAGAAATAGGGTTGCTCAGAGAGGGTCCCCTACTTATCCATCTCTTCAAAAGGCAAACACAAAACAGCTCAGTTGGGAAAGCCAGGTGTATTCCGAGCCAGGCAGCACCCCCACCTTCAAGTCGGGCAGCAACTCTTCAGCCTCCTTCTGGCTGCTTAGCAGAGTCCCAAAGTTGGCTCCTTTGAAGTTCCTCATGACACTGGAGAGCCAGGGAAAAAGAGACCAATTAGTGAAGATTGTTAATGAAGCTTACTGGAGGAAGGGAAGAGGCCTGAAGGCCGTGGAAGGAGGTAAAGAATCACATCAGAAATTTCATCGGGGAAAAAACCCACACCAGGACGCCGGGCTCCCGTTATAAACTGACGTTTCCGCTCTTCCTTCCTCCGGGCAGATCCCCGCCTTCGCTGCCACACCACTCGCCGCGTTACCCCGGAGGCCTCGGCCCAGCCCTTCAGCGCCCCGGGGCTGTCCCAAAGCCTCCCGACACTCCCTCCCGGAGCCACCCTCGCCTCCCCTCGCGTCAGCTCTGGGGATCCTCTTCACCTCGGCTTGTACCCACGCTCACGAATCCCTCTGGCCTCACCGCCCCAGAAGTCGCCCTCTTTCCCAGGTCCAGGACTTAGCCGCCAGACAGTACTCCGCGAGGATCCAAAACGTAACCTTCGTTTTCCGCGCCAGCCCCTCCTTTCAAATATCCCCGGCGGCCAATGAGCGGGCGCGGCGTAACGCCGGGCGCGCGGTACGCTGGGAGTTGTAGTTTACCCGCCGCGCTGTGTGCTCCCGCGGCGCCCTGGAGGTTCCCGCTGCTCTGTGCGTTAAGGCCTCCTGGGGGCGCGGGTTTCCCCCCTTTTTTCCAGTCTGAGCTCAGGCTCAGTTTCTCAGCTACTCGTGGCTTAGTCGCTATCGGTAATGCCAGCCTTTTCCCTCCTTCTCTTTATCTTCAAAGATTAGGCAAGAGTTTAAGTTTTTTTTTTTTTTTTAAATGGAGTCTCGCTCTGTCGGCCAGGCTGGAGTGCAGTGGCGCGATCTCGGCTCACTACAATCTCCGCCTCCTTGGTTCAAGCGATTCTCCTACCTCAGCCTCCCGAATAGCTGGGACTACAGGCACTCTCCACCATGCCCGACTAATTTTTTTTTTTTTATCTTTTTTTTTTTTATTGCATTTTAGGTTTTGGGGTACATGTGAAGAACATACAACATTGTTGCATAGGTACACACGTGGCAATGTGATTTGTTGCCTTCCTCCCCTTCACCTATATCTGAAATTTCTCCCCAAGTTTTCTCC
>CAUYQU010049215.1:0-17312 GCA_963574635.1 Cheracebus regulus | reverse complement strand
AACAAACCTACAGCCAATATCATACTGAATGGGCAAAAACTGGAAGCACTCGCTTTGAAATCCGGCACTAAACAAGGATGCCCTCTGTCACCACTTCTATTCAATACAGTATTAGACGTTCTAGCCAGAGCAATCAGGCAAGACAAAGAAATAGAGGGTATTCAAATAGGAAAAGAGGAAGTCAAATTGTCTCTGTTTGCAGACGACATGATTGTATATTTAGAAGACCTTATTATCTCAGCCCAAAATCTCCTTAAACTGATAAGCAACTTCAGCAAAGTCTCAGGATACAAAATCAATGTGCAGAAATCACAAGCATTTCTATACACCAATAACAGACTAACAGCCACATCATCAGCAAGCTCCCATTCACAACTGCTACAGAGAGAATAAACGTAGGAATACAACTAACAAAGGATGTAAAGGACCACTTCAAGGAGAACTACAAATCACTGCTCAATACTTGGCTCATATTCTAGGCCTGTCGTATGTCCCAATTTTGCTAAGTTACATGTTTCTGAGGACCTTTTTATATCTTTACACACTGACTTTCCTAGAAGTTCTTTGAAACTTTCAAAGGTGATTAAGTCAGACTATGATCCAGAGACTCTGTTCAGCTTACCTTTTCTCCTGGACTCTTTTAACAGTCCTTTAATAGCTGTGATAATATCATTCTCTTTTGTAACTAGGTTTTTCTTTGCCATGTGTTTTTCAAAATTAACCATTATGCTATTAAGAATATGTACATAGTTAGAAACAGTACAAAGAAAAAAAGGAGACAGGTGGCAGTATGATTACACAAGGGCACATAGAAGCTCCTGAAATACAGGCAATCAATTATGTTTTATCCTGGGTAGGTAGGAAGTGAAGTAGATTACCACTTTTGCTACTACTAATTTGTAAACTGCATATAGAACAGGTGATATGTTTCAAAAATAGATAATGTCAACAGCATCAATTAGTAAGAGAGGAAAAAAGGAAGGAAGGAGAGAAATAGGAAGGAGGAAAGGAAGAAAGGAAGGAAGGAAGGAAGGAAGGAAGGAAGGAAGGAAAATAATATCAGTGTGAATGCTGTTATTCATTACTTCTTGTTTAGTTAATATATATGCATTCACTGTGCATTAATTATAAATAGACCCTCTCTTTCTTTGCAGCATCTTGGCATCTTAGAAACTTTACCTTGCTATATTTTGGTTATATTACTAAAATTTATATTAACCTGACTGAATGTAGAGTAAGGGTATCTTTTAACATTTGGGTAGAGGACAAACTATGTAATTTTGCCTTATACTTTTTTGTTTTCAAGGATGTAAATATATGGAAGAGGTTATAGAGTTTCCATATCCAAGAATTTAAAATACCTACACATTTAATTTTCTAATATGTTTATTGGAGTCTTTATACTTGTTCCTGAGGGAAGAAGAGAGAGAAATCCAATCAGAGCCAGATTTACCATTATATACATATTGAATGCTTATAATTTATCTGTTTATATAATATATCTATATTAAAGGTAGTTGAAACATATATGTTGTAACTAAGTTTTAGTCAGAACACTAAAAAGAGCCTCCTAAATATTCTTAAAAATATATCAATGATTTAATTGGATTAAAAAATTCTATTTTTTAAAGTGCAAATGACCATTGAAATAAATCATTGACAATTCAGTATAAATTTGTACAATGTATATTTCTTCTAACATGAGATCATCAAATTATGGCCTAATCTTATTATCATTATTGTCTAATATTAACTGACATCCAGTACATACTACATAGTATGCCAAAGTTTTGATATGAATTCTAAATAATCCAAAAAAAACTTGAAAAGGTGGACATTTTAATTTTAATTTCCAGATTAAAAAATGGAGATCCAGAAACATTATGTTACCTACTCTAATCATAGGAATAAACCAATAACAAGACCAAGAGTTTCTAATCAGATCTGGTTGATTTTAAGACCTAATCTCTTTATAGGAGAAACAAAAGAAATTAAAAAAGAGAATTTTTGGCATGGTATGTGTCTTGTTACCATTAAGGAATATCTGAAGTTGAGTAATTTATTTTTACTTTTTTAAAAAACAGGCTTATTTGGCTCATGGTTTTGCAGGCTACACAAAAAGCATGGCACCAACATTCGCTTCAGGTGAGGGCATCACGTTGCTTCCCCTCATGGCAAAAGACAAAGGAGAGTCAGCATGCAGAGATCACATGACAAGAAGGTGGAAGCAAGAGTGTGATGAGGGGAAGTGACAGTCTCTTTTTAATGACCAGCTCTCAAGAGAACTCTTATGGGAACTAGAAGAGTGAGAACTCACTCGTTACTGTGAGGACAGCACAAGCCATTCATGAGGAATCCACTCCCATGACTCAGCCACATCCCATCCGGCCCCACCTCCAACACTGGGGATCAATAGCCACGTAAGACGTGGCAGGGCCAAACAAACCGTGTCCAAACCATAGCAGTACGGTCAGGTTAATAAGCCATAATTAGGAGTTCAGATAGCGTCAGAATTCTGTGCCAGGAAAAACTGACACACAGTCACTCACATGAAACATTCTTGAGAAGCAGGGAAGATAGAAAAGCAATTTTTTAAAAAATATACAACTAAACTGTCAGTTTCTAGTTGTGCGTCTAAGGAGCTTGGATGTTGCCACTCTGCCCTGACAAAAAGTAGATGAAGAGACTGATAAATTAACAATTCTTGCACTTGTAAGAGAGGCGAGGACACAGGGCAATCCACTGTCCTCAAGATAAGAGAGATAAACTGGTGATTAACACAGGGAGTCATGGCTTATGAAAGCAGAGACTCACAAGCAGAAATCCCACAAGAACTAGTTTGACGACAGAAAAACCTAAACTGCAATAGACAAATTTCTGGAGACTCAGTGTGGACAAGTCTGAGGGTTAAAAACTCCAGGAGGATTAAGTTACGGGGATGGGGGGAGGTGTACAAATTTTTGTGAGTTTTACTTCCAGGAGCTGAGCCAGTTCTCAAAATAAATAGAAGAAGAGAAATAAAAAAATTAGACCAGGAATCAGTGAAATTGGAAACAGAAAATTAATAAAGAAAGTCAATAAAAACAAAAGTGAGTTCTTTGAAAAGATCTATAAAATTGATAAGCCTCTGGCTATGCTAACTAAAAGAGAGAGAGAGGACAAAAATTAATAATATCAAACATAAAAGAGAGAACATCACTACAGGACTAAAATCAGAAATGAAAAAGGAAACATCACTAGACATTCCATGGACACAAAAAGTATAATACAGAAATACAATGAACAACTCTATGCCCACAAATTTGTTAACCTAGATGAAATTGACAAATTTGCTGAAAAAAACAATCTTTTAAAACTCACATAAGAAGAAATACACAACTTAAGTAGGCCTATATCTATTTAAAAAATTGAATCAATAATTAATAACCTTCCAAAATGGAAAGCACAAATTCCAGATCAGTTTATTGATAAATTTTACCAAACATTAAAAAATAAATTATACCAATTTTTGACAATCTCTTTCAGAAGACAGAAGCATAGAGAGTATTTCCTAACTCATTCTATGAGTCCAGTATTATCCTAATAACAAAAACAGACAAAGGCCTTGGAAGACAATAAAACTACAGACCAATATCTGTCATGAACATAGGTGCAAAAGTCTTCAACAAAATGTTAGTTTTGAACCCGACAAATGTACTAAATTGTAAGTAAATTGAATCTGACAATGTATTTAAAAATGTCAGGATCAATCAATACAAGTACAGAAATATATACACTTTTCTCAAGTATGCAAAACTGCTTCAATATTTGAAAATCAGTTAATGCAATTCATCATAGATAGAGGTTACAAAAAAACCCCACATGATCAAATCAACCAATGCAGAAAAAGCATTTGACAAAATCCAACAGCCATTAATTATAAAAATTCACAGTAAACTAGGAGGAGAGATGAACTTTCCCATCTTGATAAAAAATATTTACACATACATACAAACTGTAGCTAATAACATATTCAATGATAAGAAACTGGAAGCTTCCCCATTAAGATTGGAAGAGGCAAGGGTGTACTCTCTCTCATCACTTTGTTTTTACCATTGTACAGCGAATCCTAGCTAACGCAGTAAAATAAAAAAGGAAACATAATTCAGGGAAGGAAGAAAGAAAACTGTCTTTGTTCACAGATGACATGATTGTCTATGAAGAAAATATTAAAGAATTGGCAAAAACAAAGGAGTGGGAGGCAGGGAAAGATGGCTGAACAGAAAACTCCACCACACCTTCCCCTGCAAGAGCATCAAGTTAACAACTGTCTACACAGAGAAACACCTGCGTTAGAACCAAATATCAGGTGAGCACACATAGCACCAGGTTTAACTTTGTATCGCTGAAAGAGGCATGGAAGAGAGAGAAGAAACAGTCCTGAATCCCCTCTCCAAACTCCTGGCAGTAGCTGTGTGGTGCAGAGAGAGCATCTCTGGGCACTGAGGGATAGGAAACATGGCAATTATGAGGCAATGATCAGGACTATTCTGTTAGAACAGTTAGAAATACTAAACCAACAGGGGTTCAAGACCAGCCTGGCTAACATGCAGAAACCACATCTCTACTAAAAATACAAAAATTAGTTGGGCATCGTGGCAGGGGCCTGTAATCCCAGCTACTTGGGAGGCTGAGGCAGGAGAATCACTTGAACCCAGGAGGCAGAGGTTGCAGTGAGCTGAGATTAGCCTGGGCAACAGAGTGAGACTCCATCAGAGAGAGAGAGAGAGAGCGGGGTGAAGGAAGGAAAGAAGGAAGGAAGGAAGGAAGGAAGGAAGGAAGGAAGGAAGGAAGGAAGGAAGGAAGGAAGGAAGGAAGGAAGAAGGAAGGAAAGAAGGAAGGAAGGAAGGAAGGGGAGAGAGAGAAGAAAAATGCAATACTGGACCCAAATCAGCTGGCACTCAGCCTCAGAGGGAGCATTTAAGTCGGCCCTAGCCACAGAGGAATTGCCAATCCCGGCCATCAGAACTTGAGTGCCCGCAAACTTCATCCCACCGAAAGCCAGAGTGCTCTTGGTCTCTAACTAAACTTGAAAGGCAGTCTAGGCCATAAGGACTGCAACTCTTGGGCAAGTCCTAGGGGTGAACTAGGCCCAGAAACAGTAAACTGGGAGGGTATATGACATACAGAGACACCAGCTGGGGTGGCCTAGGGGGTGCTGGCATCAGTCCTCCCCTTGCCCCAGGCTGTACAGTTTGCAACTCCAAAATAGACACCTTCCTTCCACTTGAGGAGAGGAGAGGGCAGAGTGGGGAGGACTTTGTCTTGCATTTTGGATAGCAGCTCAGCCAGAGCAGGAGAGGGCACCAATCAGAGTCATGAGGTCCCCATTCCAGGCCCTAGCTCCCAGATGACATTTCTAGGCCAGACCCCAGGCCAGAAGAGAGCCTGCTGCCTTGAAGGAAAGGACCTAGTTCTAGCAACACTCATCACCTGCTACCTGAAGAGCCTGTGGGCCCTGAATAACCAGAAGCAATACCCAGGTAACTACATCAAGTGTCGTAGGTGAGCATCCGAGACTTGCAGGCTTCAGGTGAGACACAGCACTTTACCAGCTATGATGGTTAAAGGGTAAAACTCCTGCTTGAGAAAAGCATAGGAAAAAATAAAGGGGAATTTGTCTTGCACCTTAGGTACCAACACAATGACAGGGGAGTAAAGAACCAAGCACGCACTCCTGAGGTCTCTGATTCCAGGACTTGACTCTTGGATGGCATTTCTAGACCTGTCCAGGACTAGAGAAAAGCCCACTGCCCTTCAGGGTAAGTCCCAGGCCAGGCAGCATTCACCACAGGCTAACTTAAGAAACCTTGGGCCTAAAGGGAACATTGGTGGTAGTCTGGCAGTACTCCTTATGGCCAAGGGTGGTTGGTGGCTATAGGGTGAGCCTCCTCTGCCTTTGGAAAGAGGAGAGAAAAGTGAGAAGGATTGCCACTTATATGGTGAGTGACAGCTCAGCTGCACTACAATAAAACACCAGGTAGAATTCTAGGTTTTTCAATCAAGTCCCTGACTCCTGGACAGCACTTCCGGACCCACCCAGGACCCGGAGGACCTCCCTGCCCTTAAGGGAAGGACATGGGCCTGACTGACTTTAACCCCTGCGGATGATAGAGCCTCAGGGCCTTGAGCATAGGCAGCAGCCAGGGAGTGGTTACAGAAGGCCTTAGGTAAGACCCAGTGCTGTGCTGGCTTTAGGTCTGGCCCAGTACAGTATTCATGGTAGTGGCCACAGGGGAACTTGTGTCACTCCATGCTGAGCTTCAGGTGACTCTGAACAGAGAAAGAGACACTGTATGTTTGGAAGAAAGTAAGGCAAGAGCATAGTTGTACATATTTTGAGGTGTACAGAATATTTTGGTATATGTATGCAATATGTAACAATCAAATCAGGGTAACTGGGATATCCATCCATGTATCTTTTTCTTTGTGTTGGGAACATTTGTATGGTTTTAAACTTCATATACTGAATGTAATACTTCTTGATTTGCCTTTTTTCTTGCTTTCAAAAAAAGCTTTTTGAGCTTTTATGTTTATACATGTGTTCATACTTACAGTTCTGGTTCATTAATTTTTAACTGCCATGTAGCATTTTATACCTCAATTAATTTACCCATTCTCCTGTTAATGGACACTTAGGTGCTCTCAAAAATAATGATACAACAAATATTCTTGCAAAAGTGTCTTTGTGCTCATGTGCAAGTTTAATCTCTAGAGTACAAATACAGGTTTGTCCCTACAAGATGTTCCCAAATTACTTTCCAAAGTGGCTCTGGGGAATATTCCTCCAGCAGTGTAAGAGGTACCATGGTTTGAATGTCCCTTCTAAAACTCATGTTGAAATGTAATTGCCATTGTAATGTTATTAAAAGGTGAGACCTTTAAGAGACCATTAGGTCATGAGGGCTCTGCCCTTACAAATGAATTAATGCCATTATCTTGGTAGTGGATTAGTTTTCCAGAGCATGGTTTCCTGACAGAAAGAATGAGCTGGGCCGATTTCCTCTCCCTGTCTCCACTCACTTCTGCCTTCCACCATCAGATGACCCTTACCAGATGCCAGAGTCATGCTCTTGGACTTCCCAGCTACCAGAACCATGAGCCAAATAAACTTCTGTTCTTAATAAAAAATAAAAAAAATAAAAAAATAAAAAAAAAAAAAAAAGAAAGAAAGAGAACAAGAGTGTCTGTCTGGTAATCCAGAGAATTCCAGATCTCATCTAAGACCATTTAGGCAGTATCTCTATGAATCTGCAAGAACCACAGTGTTACTGGACCTAGGGAGCCCCCTAAAGCAGAATCAGCTTAGATCACCACACTCAAACCCTTTCAAATACCTGAAGAACTTTCTCAAGAAGGATAGCCACAAATAAGCCAAGACGGTAAAGACTAAAATAAATACCTAACTCTTCAATGCCCAAACACCAGAGAACATCTATTAGCATGAACACCATCCAGAAAAACATGAGCATACCAAATGAACTAAATAAGGTACCAGTGACCAGTCCTGGAAAAACAAAGATATGTGACCTTTCAGACAGAGAATTCAAAATAGCTGTGTTGAAGAAACTCAAATAAATTCAAGAGAATATAGAGAAGAAATTTGATATTCTATCAGATAAATTTAACAGAGATTGAAATCATTTAAAAGAATCAAGCAGAAATTCTGGAGCTGAAAAATGCAATTGGCATACTGAAGAATGCATCAGAGTCCTTCAATAAAAGAATAGATCAAGCAGAAGAAAGAATGAGTGAGCTTGAAGACATGCTATTTGAAAATACACAGTCAGTGGAGTCAAAAGAAAAAAGAATAGATCTAGAAAACAGCTGCAAAAGGGCAAATCTAAGAGTTATTGGCCTTAAAGAAGGGGTAAAGGAAAAGGGGTAGAAATGTCATTCAAAGGGATAATAGAGAACTTTCCAACCCCAGAGAAAAATAGCAATATTCAAGTACAAGGTTATAGAACACAAAGCAGATTTAACCCAAAGAAGATTACCTCAAGGTATTTAATAATCAGACTCCCAAAGGTCAAGGATAAAGAAAGAATCCTAAAAGCAGCAAAAGAAAAGAAAAAAATAACATACACTGAAGCTCCAATTCATCTGGCAAGAGACTTTTCAGTGGAAACCTTACAGGCCAGGAGAGAGGGGCATCACATATTTAAAGTGCTGAAGGAAAAAACTTTCACCCTAGAATAGTATGTCTGGTGAAAATATTCTTCAAACATGAAGGAGAAGAAGTTCCCATACAAACAAAAGCTGAGTGGTGTCATAAACACTAGACACATCCTACAAGAAATGCTAAAGGGAGTACTTCAGTCAGAAAGAAAAGGAAATTAATGAGTAGTAAACAATCATCTGAAATACTATACATTAGAATGATCATTCATCATGGCGAAGTGGGAATTATTCCTGGGATGCAGAGATAGTTCAACAGATGTAAATCAATCAATGTGATACACAACAGTAACAGAATGAAGAATTAAAAACTAATTGATGCCAAAATAGCATTTGATAAAATTCAACACGTCTTCATGATAAAAATCCTCAAAAAACTATATATAAGGAACATATCTCAACCTCATAAAAGCCATATATGACAAACTCAAAGT
This sequence comes from Cheracebus regulus, assembly GCA_963574635.1. Taxonomy (NCBI): domain Eukaryota; kingdom Metazoa; phylum Chordata; class Mammalia; order Primates; family Pitheciidae; genus Cheracebus; species Cheracebus regulus. Next base: position 8,661 of record CAUYQU010049215.1, on the reverse strand, counting down.
TAATATCATACTTAATGAAAAAAAAACTGAAAGCCTTTTCTCTAAGATCTGGAACATGACAAGGGTAGCCATTACCAGCACTGTTATTCAACAGAGCACTGCAAGTACTAGCTAGAGCAATCAGACAAGAGAAATATATAAATGGCATCTAGATTGGAAAGAAGAGGAAGGAAGGAATGAAGAAGTCAAATTATTCATATTTGCCGATGATATGATCTTATGTTTGGAAAAACCTAAAGACTCCACAGGGAAACTACTAGAGCTGATAAACAAACTAGGTAAAGTTGCAGGATACAAAATCAACATACAAAAATCAGTAGCATTTCCATATGCCAACGATGAACATTATGAAAAAGAAATAAAAAAGTAATCCCACTTAAAATATCCACAAATAAAATTTAATACCTAAGAATTAACTTAACCAAAGTGAAAGATCTCTATAATAAAAACCAAACACTGCTAAAAGAAATTGAGGAGGACAACAAAAATAGAAAAATAGTTTATGTTTATGGATTTGAATAACCAATATTTTTTTTTTAGACAAGTAATGAGATCAAAGTTGTAATAAAAATTTTCCCAGTAAAGAAAAGCCCGGGACCCTATGTTTTCACTGCTGAACACTACCAAACATTTAAAGAACTAATACCAAGTCCTCGGAATAATAGAGGAGGAGAGAATACTTCCAAACTCATTCTATAAGAGCAGTATTACCCTGATACTAAACCCAGACAAAGACATTGGGTCGTATGGACATTTTAAGAATATTGGTTCTTCCCAGAAGGTGAAGGTTGCAGTGAGTCGAGATCATGCCACTGACTCCAGCCTGCGTAACAGAGTCTCACTATGACAACGGAGCAGAATAAAGAACCCAGAAGCAAATCCACATAACTATAGCGAATTCATTTTCAACAAAGATGCCAAGATCAGACACTGGGGAAAAGAGAGTCTCTTCAATCATGGTGCTGGGAAAATTAGGTCTCTATATGCAGAGTCTCGCTCTGTCACCCAGGCTGGGGTCAGTGGCATGATCTCGGCTCACTGTAACCTCCGCCTTCCAGGAAGAACCAATATTCATAGAATGTCCATACTACCCAAAGCAATCTACAAACTAAATGCAATCCCTATCAAAATACCAGTGACAGTCTTCACAGAAACAGAAACAGCTATCCTAAAATTTATATGGAACCACAAAGACCCATCATAGACAAAGCTATCCTAAGCAATAAGAACAAAATGGAAGGAATTACATTACCCAACTTCAAATTAACTACAGAGCTATAGTAACCAAAACAGCATGATACTGCCAAACAAACAGACACATAGAACAATGAAGCCAAATAAAGAACCCAGAAACAAATCCACATATCTATAGTGAATTTATTTTCAACAAAGGTGCCAAGATCATATACTGAGGAAAAGAGTCTCTTCAGTAACAGTGCTGGAAAACTAAATATCTGTATGCAGAAAAATGAAACGAATGAAACTAGACCCCTATGTCTTGCCATATACAAAAATCAAGTCAAAATGAATTAAAGACTTAAATCTAAGACCTCAAGCCATGAAACTACCTAGAGAAAACAGGTAGTTTTCCTCAAACCATGAAAACATTGGAGAAAATCTTCAAGGCATTTGTCTGGGCAAACATTTCTTGAGACGCTCTGATCTCATTACCTTCAAGTACAGGCAACCTAAGCAAAAATGAACAAATGGGATCAAGCCAAGTGAAAGAGCTTCTGCATAGCAAACATTACAATCAACAAAACCTTTGCAAACTACCCATCTGACAAGGGATTAATAACTAGAATATACAAGGATCTCAAACAACTCTACAAGAAAATATAATCCAATCAAAATGGGCAAAGATTTGAATAGACATTTCTCAAAAGAAGACATACAAATTGCAAAAAGGCATGTAAAAAGGTGATCAACATCACTGATCATCAAAGAAATGCAAATTAAAACTATGATGACATATCTCACCACAGTTAAAATGGCTTTTGCCCAAAACACAGACAATAACAAATGCTGGAGAGGATGTGGAGAAAAAAGAACGCTTGTATCCTGTTGCTGGGAATGTAAGTTAATACCACCACTATGAAGAACAGTTCGGAGGTTCCTCACAAAACTCAAAATTGAACTACAATATGACCCCACAATCCCACTTCTGGGTATATATTCAAAAGAAAGGAAATCCATATATCAAAGAGTTATCTGCACATATTTGTTGCAGTACTGTTTATAATAACTAAGATTTGGAAGCTACCTAAATGTTCATCAACAGACGGATGAAAAAAAATGTGATATATATACACAAGGGAAAATGTTCAGCCATAAAAAAGAATGAGATCCATTCATTTGCAAAAACATGGATGGAATTTGTAATCATTAAGTTAAGTGAAATAAGTCAGGAACAGAAAGGCAAACACTGCATGTTCTCACTTATTTGTGGGATCTAAATATCAAAACAATTGAACTCATGGACATAGACAGTAGAAAAATGGTTACCAGAGGCTGGGAAGGATAGTGAGGGTCTAGTGGGGAGGTGGGGATGGTTAATGAGCACAAAATATAGTTACAAAGAATGAATAAGACCTGGTATTTGCTAGTACAGCATGGTGACTATAGTCAATAATAATTTAACTGTATAGTTTTAAATCACATAGAATATAATTGGATTGTTTGCAACTCAATAGACAGATGCTTAAGGGGATGGATACCCCATTCTTCATGTGCTTATTTTATATTGCATGCCTCTATCAAAATATCTCATGTACCACATAAATATATATGTCATATACCCACAAAAATTAAAAATAAAAAACCTAAGAAGTGATTATATCAAGGTTGCAAGATATAAGGTTAATATAGAAAAATTAATAACTTACCTAAATTCTAGCAATGAAGAAGTGAAATTTGAAATTAAAAACACAATACCATCTACATTGACACCACCCAAAATGAAATACTTAGGTATAAATCTAATAAAATATGTATAAGATCTATATAAGGAAAATTACAAAACTCTGATGAAGGAAATCCAAGAACTAAATTAATGGAGAGACTGTCCATGTTCACAGATAGGAAGAATCAACATTGTCAATATGTCAATCCTTCCCATCTGGATGTATAGATTCAATGTAATTCCCAATGAAAATATGAGCAAGTTATTTTGTAATTATCAACAAACTGATTCTAAAGTTTCTATAGAAAAGCAAAAGACCCAGGATAGCCAAAATAATGGGGAAAGAGAATTTTTAAAATGTCGGAGGACTGACACCACCCTATTTTAAGCCATATCAGTGTTATGCTGGCAAAAGATAGATAAACAGATCAATGGAACAGAATAGAGAGCCCAGAAATAGACTTGTACAGATATAATCAATTTGTCTTTGACAAAAGAACAAAGGCAAAACAATCGAGCAAAAATCATCTTAAACAAATGGTGCCAGAATAACTGGACATTCACATGTAAAAAGAGAAAGGAAAAAGAAAAGAAGGGGAGGGAGGGAGGGAAAAGAAAAAGAAAGGAAAGAAGAAAAGAAAGGAAGGAAGAGAGGAAGGGAAGAAGGAAGGAAGGAAATAAAATTAAACAACAGTGAGGTACCACTACACAGCTATCAAAATGGACAAAATCCAGAACCTTGGCAACAGCAAATGCTGACAATGATGCAGAATAGCAGGAACTCTCACTCATTGCCTGTGGGATGCAAAACAGTACAAACTCTTTGGATGTTAGTTTCTTATGAAACTAAACCTCCTCAAAGAATCCAGTAAATTGCACTCTTGGTATTTACCTAAAAGAGTTGAAAACATATGTCCTCACAGAAACCTGCACACAGATATTTACAGCAGCTTTATGCATAAGTTCCCAAATTTGGAAGCAACCAAGATATCCATCAGTAGATGAACAGATAGACTGTGATACATCCAGGAAATGAAATATTATTCCATGCTAAAAATAAATGAGCTACCCAGCCATAATAAAACAAGGAGGAACTTAAATGCATATTACTAAGTGAAAGAAGTCAGTTAGAAAAGACTACATACTGTATTTTCCCAACTACATTACATCCTTAAAAAGGCAAAACTACAGAGTGGGGAAAAAAAAATCACTGCTTTCCAGGGTTTGGTGGGACAGTGGGGAGGGATAAATAGGAGCAGAGGGGATTTTTAGAGCAGTGAAACTACAGCATATGAAACTATAACAGTAGACACATGTTACTATACATTTGTCCCAAACCACAGAATGCACGAAATTGACAGTGAACTCTGTAAACTATGGATTTGGGGTGATAGTGATGTGTCACTATAGGTGCCGCTCCTATGGGGGTTATTGATAATGAGTAAGGCTGTGCGTGTGTAGGGTTGGGGGAATACAGGAAATTTCTGTACCTTCCTTTCCATTTTGCTGTGAACCTAAAATGCTCTTAATAAATAGTCTCCAATTTAAAAAATATACAATTTTGTCTACTATCATTCACAGTTATGAAAATTGCAAGGTGTTTTAATAATACCTTTCTAAACGCTAATCAATTATGAAGAATGACGTTTTTAGCTCAGACTCCTCTTGGCATAGCTGTGTTTTGATAATGTAGATTTTACAAATTTCTTTCATTTTATACCCATAGATATGCTTTAAACTGTTCTCCCCATCCAATTTCATATAAAATAGGAAATATTTGATTATTTAAATAAGGTAAATATTGTATGTTTAAAAAAAACCCTACTATCTCAACTATCTCAATATCTGTCTATTTAGGGATTTGTGTCATATTAAATACCCTATTATGATCAAACTTGAGGCACTCTATTTTTCCCTTCACCTGCAACTGAACGATAAACTTTTGATCTCAAATTTGGCTCTGTTTGCTTTATGCTACCATATGCCTTTCATCTTTCCTGTTTTCCACTGCTTCTACTTTGTATTTCTGACTACAGTTGGCTCAAATCTCTACAGGGATTTCAGTTGAGTCATTTGGGGCTTATACTTCCACACTTTTCTCAGCAAGTTCAGTGCTGTTGATCTCTTGAAAGCTTTTCTAAGCCTTGTTTTTAGTTCACTAACATTTCTGCCAATTGACTAGTTCCTGTGTCAGTGACAGAAGTGTGGAGCACATTAGCTCTAGGCCTGTCTCTGTATGATAAAATACATCTTTTTTTGGACAGTGCAACACAATGTCTAGAAAGCAAAAAATAAGTCTGGAAGCAAATGTTGATATGTGCTTTAATGTTGAACTATCCTTAAGTTCTTCAAAGTAGTTCTCTATAATACCACAAAATTCCCTCTATTTAGGGTGAAACAGACTATAATAGGGGGTCATACAGACACTTGCCACAAAAGGCTTCGTTTTTCAAAAACAGGTATCTTTCACCTTAGTTCCTTCTTCATGGGTATTCAGGAAATCTGAATCGTAGCACCACACATCTGTGATCCTGTGATGAATGCGTATGAGTCCACAATAATCCATTGCAATATATCAAGCCTTCTAACATAAATTATTGAAGCAACTTATTTAACAACTTTCTAAGTCTGAGAGTCATCATCACCAAAGTGGTGATAGTAACAGATCTGAATTCAGAGTGTTATAACAATTAATTCAGATAACTTATGTAAAGCAGTTACCACACTTCCTATATTTTTGTAAGTTTTGTAAATATAGCACTTAATTTTTATGATTATATTCATGTACAAAAATGTTTTTCTAAATTAGTTTAACTTTTAAAATGTACACTTTTGTATTTCAAAGAGTAGTTGACAATAGAGACTAACCTAGGAAAATATCTGTAAGTGATAGGTTTGAGGCAACACTGTAAAAAATCAAGAGATTTAACATTACAATAAAATGGTTTTATTGGAGTCTTCAGGAAAAGACTGTTTTTTTTTTTAAGGAGGTAAAAATTCTTTGTAATGTTTCACTCACTGGCCACAACTCCTTTAACTTCTATAACATTGTGGTTGAAGAGTGTAATACAAGGAGTCCAATTATGTTGGTTCAACCCTCCTTTTGCCCAATTCCTGGATGTGGGACTTTCTTAGTCCTTCTTTGTCTCCATTATGGTCATTGCTACTGGGGTGATGAGCGCTAAATATACATACATACACACACATATGTATACACATACATATATTTATATACACACATACATATACATACATATCTATATTCATATCTATAGCTATCTCTACATGTTGAAAATCACGTTTGCACTAATTCCATTTCAACATCATAAGGTTCATTTTAGCTTTCACTCTTTCATATATGTAACTTCCTTCTCCAACAGTGAAAAGCCAGCCTCCCATTATTTTAACATATTTATCTATTTGCTCAATCTTCATCAATGTAGACAATCTGCAGACCCTACCAGGTAGCCATGTTGCTCAGAAGCTCTCCTCTTATGAACTCTGCCAGACTATCAAACCTCTTTGCATCAATGCACACAGTGATTCTTAACCTCTCTTTGGCATCATGAACTCCTTTGAGAAGCTGACATAAGCTACATACTCTTTCCCCGGAAAATGCACATAAGCAAATCTGCATAAAAATTATATAATTTCAAGGGGTCTATGATACTAAATTAATGAATTGAGCAATTTGCTAATTTCTCTGAGACTCAATTTTTTATATGAACATCAGCGGTGAAGCTAATAGCCACCTCAAAGGTCCATGAAGGTTTAAATAAGAATTTTATGTACCATGGTTAGAATACCATGAGCAAAACATAAATGTTAATATTAGAATTATTTCCCCTAGTTAGCTCTTGCTCCACCTTATGACCTCCAATCAGTTGCTATGTACTTCCATGTTTTAATAATTTATCACTTTATTCCTATGTTCAGTTAACAGTATTTCTGAGTCTTAGTTTCCCCTTTCATAAAATGGTGATAATGATATCTATCATTAAGGGAAGTTATAAAAATTAGAAGTCATATATGTTGGCAGGGAGTGGTGGCTCACACCTGTAATCCCAGCACTTTGGGAAGTCGAGGCAGGCAGATCGTTTGAGGTCAGGAGTTTGAAACCAGCCTGGCCATCATGGCAAAACCCTGTCTCTACTAAAAATAAAAGAAAAACAGTTTAGTTGGGCATGGTGGTGCATGCCTATAATCCCAGCTACTCGGGAGACTGAGGCAAGAGAATCGCTTGAACCTGGGAGGCAGAGGTTGCTAGCCAAGATAGGGCCATTGCACTCCAGCCTGGGTGAAAGAGTGAGCGAAATTCTACCTAGAAAATAAATTAAAAAGAAGTCATATATAAAATATGTTCAAAATGGTACTAATCATTTATATTTTTATATTGAAATGGCTTTGTCTTAGCTGTTCATATTTCATTTCTTTTCTCCTCTGAATGTTTTTCTCTAGCTATCTGGTATCTGAAGTCTCATTCATCCTTCAAAAGTCATTTCAACTGTACCTCATCCCCAGTGAATTTTTGGGTCATTTTATAGAAATTATATTCTTTATGTTTCTCTCATGATTCTCCTACACATACTCCTCAGACAGATGTATCTTGACCTAATAATTTAATATAACTGCATTTATCAGGGTTAGGTATAAGAATCATTCATTGTAATTGCTACATACTAGTCTTTATAAGAGATTAGCCAAAGGTGTTGTTCACTTTTATATGCATTACATCTTACACAAAGATCCATAAGATAAATGTCATAGAAAATTTAGCTCTACAGAAGAGCTTACATTTGCTGTTGAATTATATGTATGTTGTCTTTCACTGGAGGTTAAGTGGGACAGAATAATTGTGGGATTTGTCAAACATGTTCAAAGCCTGGCTTTGCCGTCCTCTAGCTCTGTAACTTTGGATGATACACTTAATCTCCTTGAGTCCCATGTTGCTATTTTGTGAACTAGGGATAATATTTATTCTGCCAAGAATTTAATTGAAGATTAAATCAGAATGTATATACAAGGAGCTTAACAAATACAAGAAAACAAGACATGCTAGTTCCCACGTTTGTCCTTGCCCCTTTCTTCTAATTCATTTATTTTTCCTCCTCAACTGTTTTAATACTTAGAGCTAAGCTAGATGTCTCTTTGTAGGTAACTTATAAGATCTAATATGCTGATTTTACTCATTTTTTTAATCCAAAATGACTTTAGGGTTTTATTTTTAGAAGAATTATTTCTGAATGAGTGAAATAAAAATGTGCATGTTTATTCAAATTAGTTTTTCTATTCTGTTTATTTTTTTTAAATTTACACATTGTAATTATACATATTTCTGGGGTAAAATTTTATGTTTTTATAAATACATATAAAATAATCAAATCAGGCTGGTTAATATATCCATCATTTCATGCATTTATTATTTCCTTGCGGTGAGAACATTCCAAAGCCTGTCTTCTAGCTATTTTGTGATATATTGTTGTGAACTGAACGCGAGCCCGGGAATCTCATCCAGCGAGAGGGTCCCAAACCTGGAAGAGAGCGTGCGCCAGAAAAAAGGAGATAGAAAAGGCGGGGTCTGGAGGGCTACATGCGCTATGCCCATGCAGCAGCTTTGTTTTGCAATGTGTTTCATTATATACTTTTCTGAAGTTAAAGTTGTTTATGCCAAATTAACATACTTAAGTTACAGTAAGCAAGTTACACCCAGTAAGTAAGTTAAGCCCAGTAAGTAGGTTACGCCCAGTAAGTAGGTTACG
>CAUYQU010049209.1:0-13491 GCA_963574635.1 Cheracebus regulus | reverse complement strand
GAGCCCGACTAAAAGGGCAACCAGTCCCGTACACGCCACACCGAGAAGCGCCGTGCCGGCCAAAAGAATTGCGCTGGCGACCCGTGTGGCTCCTTCGCCGGGAATCTCCCAGTCTGTGGGCATCAAAAATTCGTCTGCAATTGTGGCATCCACTTGCTCTCTGCGCTTTCACTGGGAGCTACAATCCCGAGCTGCTGCTATGAGGCCATCTTGGATCTCTCTCCGCCCGGTGATGAAGTTTTTCTGTTTCTTAGTTTTCCTTTGGCGGATGCTCATTCCCCACAGAGCTGGACCTTCCCGGGTTTGCTGTGCTTGCTGTGAGACTCTCAGTCTGCAGCACTTCCAATTGCTGTTTTCCTTGTGGGGATGGGACCAGCTGAGCCCGTCCGTCCCGTACACTCCGCACCGAGAAGCGCCGCGCTGGAGCGCCGGCAAAACAGCCGCGCCGGCCAAACGAGTCACGCTGGCGACCCGTGTGGCTCCTCTGCCAGGAATCTCCCGGTCTATGGGCAACAAAAATTCATCAGAAAGTGCGGTGTCCACTCGTTCTCTGTGCTTTCACTGGGAGCTACATTCCTGAGCTGTTGCTAATCGGCCATCTTGGATGAGGAAGTTGTATTCTAAAGAGAAAGATAATTCATTAAATTATTAGAAGATACATCTCGATTATTGTGCAGTGCCTTGAGTTTTCTTTCCTATTAAGTTTGTCCTCTTCCTTCCGTACTCCATGCTGGTTTTTGAAGCAGCAGCATCTACTGACCTGGGACAAAAGGTCAGTCTCTGTCTGTCCATCAACTTGATTGCCTCCTACCCTGCCCACCTCTCCACTGCCCTCCTGCTCCCCCCTTGCACCTTCTCAAGGCCATCACCCTCTGCTGCCTTCCTCGATATATTGTACATGCTGCTCTCTTGGTCTGGAACATCCTCCTCACTCCTTTTGCACCTTGAATCTTGGCTCCTGTGACATTTCCTTTAGGAGATGGGCTGCTCTGATGTAGCCAGCACCTAGATAATAAACAAACTCGATGCTGTCGCCTGCCACTGCCAACCTCTGCCATCCTTCTGGATTCTGATAGCATTAGTTAGCTTTTCTGTTTCTAAGCATTATAGAATGGAATCCTACAGTATGTGTTATTTTGTGTTTGGCCTCTATAGTGAACATTATGTTAGTGATATTTTTCCATGTTGTTGTGTATTGTTGTGTATAAATGAGTTACAGATCATTTATTTTCCTGTGTTGTACATATAAAATAGTCTATTAGGTAAACCTCCTAACATTTATTTTTCTATTTTACTATTGATTAGCATTGAAATGTTTCCAGTTTAGAACTACTAAAAGTGGTAAACCTATAACTGTTCTTGTGCCTGTCTTCTGGCAAGCAAATGTACCCAATTCCATTAGTTGTATCTCAGTAGAATGGTTGAGTCATAGAATAGGAATATATGCAGTTTGGCAGTTTCTTGCAAAGTTAATCCAATGCTTCATTTAGCCAAGCAGTTGTATTTCTAGATATTTACCTGTGTTATAGTCTGTTCTTACACTGCTATTTACAGCAGTAATTTATAAAGAAAAGAGGTTTAATTGGCTCACAGGCTGTACAAGAAGCATGACAGTTTCAGAGGGGAGGCCTCAGGAAAATTTTCAATCATGGCAGAAGGTGAAGGGGGAGCAGGTACATCTTACGTTGCTGGAGCTGGAGAAGAGAGATGCGGAAGGTGCCACACACTTTTAAACAACAAGATCTCACAAGAACTCACTATCAGGAGAATAACATCAAAGAGGCTGGTGTTAAATCATTCATGAGAAACTGTCCCATAATGCAGTCATCCCCCACCATGCTCTAGCTCCAACACTGGGGATTACAATTTAACATGAGATTTGGGTGGGGACACACATCCAAACCATATGATTATCCAAGAGAAATGAAGACATACATCCACACAAAGACCTGTACACTTTAAAGATACTGTTCCTTTGTCTTCAGGCTTCTGATATTTTTCCCTTGAGAAGTCCATTGTGAATCCTGCTGCTGCTCTTTTAATGACCTGTGCATTTTTCCACTTGAAACTTTTAAGATTTTTACTTCTGAGTTTGCATTAGTCTGTTCTCACCCTGCTAATGAAGACATACCCAAGATTGGATAATTTATAAAGGAAAGAGGTTTATTGGACTCACAGTTCCACAGGGTTGGGTAGGCCTCACTATCATGCCAGAAGATGAAGAAAGAGTAAAGGGACATCTTATGTGGTGGCAGGCAAGAGAGAGAGTGTTCAAAGGAACTCCCCTTTATAAAACCACCAGATCTCGTGAGACTCATTGACTATCATGAGAAGAGCATGGGAAAGCCCCACCCCCATGACTCAATGACCTTCCACTGGGTCCCTCCTATGGAGAGGGAATTATGGGAGCTACAATTCAAGGTGAGATTTGGGTAGGGACACAGCCAAACCATATCAGATTTTAAATAGATTTACAATGATGTGGTCAAGTATTATTTCTCTGTATTTTTCCTACTGAGCCTCTTAAACTCTATTTTGATGTTTTTCATCAGTTTTAAAACATCTTTCTTCTTTATCTCACTGCTATTGCTTTTGGCCATTCTCCCTGTTTTCTCTCACTGAGACTCCAACTTCACTTTGGGTATGTTCCACACTTTTATTACCCTAACTTCTGCATGCTGTATTTCATTTCTATAATTTCTGTGGTATTCAGTTTGGGTCCTTAATACTTACCTGACTTCCAGATCTCATTTTTTTTCTATTGTTGTATTTAATATGCTATTACATTAATTCACTGAGATTGTGCCTTTAGATATATTTGTTGGATTGAGATGATCATTTAAATATTTTATACAGATTTCAATTATGTGGTTATCATTTAGCATCTATTACATCTTTATCTTTTGCAATATTGTTGAATATATTATTCACAGTTATTTTTATTCTGTTATTAGTTAGATTATATTGACCGTGTTGAGAAACGCTTCAGTTGTTTCATTTTACTTTCTCATTTTCTTTTTGTCATATAGTCTTGCCTCTTTGCATGTTTAGTCATTTCTAGTTATATTTTGGATTGGACAATGTGTTAGAGACCTATGGAAGCTCTGGTGATGGTGAAAGTTTACCACATGTTTGGCAGATTTCGTCATGGGGCCTAGTCACCTCATCAACTCAGGGAATTAGTCAAGGCTGGGTTTTGGTTTTCTGAAGACTGTGGGTCTGTTTCTGAGGCATGATGTTCCAGCTTTTCAACAGACAGCCTGGCCAGTGTTGATCATCCCAGGCCCCAAACTGAGAGAGAATCTGTTATTTTTTTCACGGGTGAGGTTTATTTTTATTTATTTATTTATTTATTTTGTCACAAACGGCATCTAATTTGGTAAATGTCTTGGTAAAGACATGTCTATTGCCAAGAGAACCCCGGTTCTTGCCTGGTTCCTCTCTTCTCCAGAAACAGCCTTTTGCCACAGGCCATTGCTGGCTCCTGGATTCCCATTCTCTGGACATCCATGAGCATCAGGTGCTCCAGTTTAGTCTTAGCTACGAATCATTCCTGTTAATTCAGTGCCCCTTTAGGGCTTTTGCCTCATCAGTGTTTTATGTTCAGAAGTTCCCCTGGAGCCCTGTGGTGTCCACGTGCTGTGAGAGCATGGGAAATCTCAGGTTGTTTCTGAAGCTCCCAAACTAGCCCTTCAGCCCCTGTGCAGCCTCAGGATAGAGCACATGTCCCGTAGTGAAAACCAGTTGCATATTCGAAGCTCTCCAATTTGTTATTATAGATATGCTTGGTCATTAAACTCCTGTCTGGTTCCTCTTTCCCTTGAAAACAGGCTTCTGCCTGGGACAAACCTGAAACACTAGCCATACTCAGAACTGGCAGATATCTCCAGGGGAGAAAACAGCTGGTATCATGACTTTGCTTCTGAATGGGTCTCCTTCCAAAGAAATATTAATCTGTGATTTCCTCACTGTTTTCATAGATCTCTAAATGCCCTTACCTTGTTTTAAGAATAGAATTTATCTCCTTCTTCCCTCTGTATCATCAGTGTCTTTCACCTTGCTTTGACCTTCAACATCTGACTGGGAAGCATGCATTTTAGGCCATTAAAAAAAAAATTGAGGTGTAAAAAAATCATTTAGGGAGAAGGAGGTAAAAGCAATTCATTTGAAACTAATTACGGAATGCTTGAAAACATCAGTGATATTGGCTGTGAGTAGCAGAAATTCAGGGAACTGTGAGCGCCTACCTGCAAAGGTGTGAGAGGCTCACGTGGCAAAGGGGCTAGGGCTCTCTGTGCATGGCTTCCCATGATGCAAAGATGTTAAAAGACAGATTTCAGGTTGAGACAGGATGAATTCTCTTTGAAATCTCATTGCTATGAGAAAATAAAATGTGGGATTCCTGGAGGTGACCATTTTCTCTTGTTGGGGTCATGCAAGCAGAGTTTGGGATGAGGGTTGGGAAGAGGCTGTGGTGTGATTGGACTAATATGATTTGTCCAATCTTGTGATTTCATTAATTACTTCTCTATTTGCTCCTCATGACATAACTGATTTCTGTTTACACAGTAGTGATCATAATTATTACACATATGGCATACAGGAAGGTTTTCTGGGCCCCAGTACCTTTGCTTAGTTATTTATCTCAAAGCAATTAGTTCTTTCTTCACCAAATATATTCTGTAGTTATATTTATGTTCAGGTCTCCAATTAAAAAGGAATACCACTGCCTGAACCTAAGTTGATAATGATATATTATAAACATTCTTCTTCTTATATAAAAGCATTATTCTAGAATCAAAGTTCACTCTTAGTAGTTAAGGATTTATTCAGAGGAGAGGAAAGTGGTGGTATATTTTCACACTGCAGTTCTTGATACAGCAAAATTATGTTGTTTCCTGGAGTAGGTCATTAGGTTTATCATAAATACTATATGTGTTTATAATTTTCAAAATAACTTATGCCTGGAAAAATTGTTCATTGGTTGAATTTTAAAATAATCAATGTGTTTCCTCAATGAGATATAGGAGCTGATATTTGCCCTATATTAATTGCAATCTCTGTGTAATGTTTTGTTTAATGTAAGCTCATTTAAGATACAACAATAACAGTGATATTAATAAAAAGTAATAACAGCTTTGTACTTTTCCAAGTTCATTATGCATAACATTAGATTATTATTGCAAAAGTCTCTCAGTGCTTTATATTTTTCAAAGTTTGTTATGGGTAATGTTAGATTATTATTGCATAAGTCTCTGAGTCAGGGGGAACAATCAATAAAAGTTCAGTTTTATGCAGGAGGAACTGAGGTCCAGGATTGTTCATTGATTTGTTCAGTATCACACAGCTTGGAGAAAACCAGTGATAAAGAATCAGATTTTATTGCCCCCAGCCTTTTTGTCTTTCAATAACACCAGAATGTTTCCCATAAACTCTGCACCAATACAGAAGTCTTCAGGATCAAATTACTTTTTTTGTGAATTGATCTTTCTGCAAAGTTACTCACCCTCTCTTGGCCCTAAATCAATATCTTGAGTCCTTCTTTAGACTTACCATAGAGAGATGGAGATCATCTCTACAAAAAGTTGCTCTGGAAGAAAATTTCTACATCTGCCATTGAAGAAAGCAGTTCAGCTCGCTGCCTCTATTTATTCATTTTTGTTTTAAAGAAACATATTTGGGGAGTTTTAATGAGCAGAAAGAGTTTATTTTACTTCCTTCCTAGAAAATTTTGGCTTTCAGTGATATTGTGACCTAAATGTGATAATTCTTAACAGATAAGATCTCTCCCTGTCTGTTTTGTCTATGCCTCAACAAACATCTCTAGTAGGGACTCAGAATGAAAAGGGGCTACAGACAGAAGTTACTGCGAAAGTGATGAGATCTCCCAGGCTGGGGATGTTTCTGTTGCTTCATCCCAGTACTTCAGGGACTTGGAGTTTCAGATGGCATTTTAGTGTCTCCAGGAGCTAGCCTGATTCTAGTCTTTCAACCAGCAGGTGTCTATACTTAATATTTCCCGTGTTTCCAACTAGTATTCAGTGTGCCTGAGTTCTGGCTGTATGTGAAGATTCTGAGAGATATTAATCAAGTCCTTAGTTTCTGAAATAATGAAGTGTTTTAAATCTGTTTACAGGATTTTAGTCATGTGAGGAGCAGCCAACATATTCTCAGCACTGAAATCTGTCTTTTTAGCATCTAATAAATGAATCTGAAGTATATATTGGAGATGTTTTTAAGAAACGTATTGAGTTTATGGCATTTATCAATTTATTGACAAAATAAACCCATAGGGTACATATACGTTTGCCAAGGTGAGAAGCTAGTGCAGGAAGCAAGGCTGAGACAGGCACAGGGTCAGGTGGGAGGGTAGATTCCACTCTGACAATAATGGTAATAGTGCCATCCCCTGCGCTAACCACTTAACACGACCTATTTCATTCTCATGGGCATTATGCCGACTCATCCCCTCCATTTACATATGATAACATTAACTCTAGAATAAGTCTTATGTGGTAGAACAGCTAGAATTGGGAAGTGTTGGTTTGAAGCTAGGTCTTTCTGTCTTCCTCCAGGAAAGGTAAGTACCTTAATATGCTTCATTTCAAAGATGTCCCACAGAAAGGGTCTAGTTAATATCAATAGGAATACCATTTATCCAGCCTTCAGGGTCTAAGAGCCAGCAGGACACCTGTGTTTAAGGAGAATGGACAGAATAATATCCACTGTGTTTACCTGAAAAGGCACCTCTGCTGGGAGAAAGCCACTGTGATCCATGAGTTCCCACAGCCTCTTAACAGAATTGTCTACAAATGGCTGGTATTCAGGGTCAGGGAATATTTTGACCTCAGTATCATTCAAGGCTCCTTTTCATGCAGTTCATGCATCTTTGCTGGTTTCAGGGATGCAAGCAAATGCTTCAGCTGGGAACTGCCTCTGCAGTGGTAGTATTTTAAGTATTTCTGTGTTGTGAAAGCATGAGATGCACTTCCTTTATTGTCTTCTACTGAAACTCTGTGTATGTTATGTTACTAGTTGAAAACACGCAGACATTTTAATTTTGTTAGCTCACGTTGGAACACAAACTTTTCTTATTAGTATTATATGACCTCAAGCCAGGTTGATGACTTCTTTAAGTTACAGTTACAACCTTTGTAAAAGAAGATTACAATTGAAGATAACTTACCTATAAACACAGAGAATTTTAATACTCATAATAATAGAGACAACCTATGCAAAAGGACAGAATTTTGTTTCAATAATTTAGAAAATAGTTATAAACATAATTTCTCTATTGCCCATTCAATATGACCAAATCTGAAGTTTTGTAAATTGTTTTCATTTTGCAGGTTTGTGATATGTATGTATATACACAGACCAACAAATGACAAGAAATGGTCATGTTGGAATTTGAGAAAAACAGAAAAAAAATGTGGCATCTTTCAAAAAGGAATTTTAATTCCCTGCCCTCAGAATAAAAACCAAAATAGGTCACATGCACTGGCAGCAAGATGGCAAAGACAACACAGGAATCACATGGAGATTTGTGTGGCGAACGGGGTAGAAAAGAGCTATCAGAACATCTGCAGTTAGCATCCCAGCACTGACAGGCAGCTCGCAGGGCTGGCCGGGATGTGTTTGTCAAACAGGACAACGTGAGGAAGGAACACACACTGTTCTTAGCCTCCAGAATGCCGCCGCAGTGGGACTCATTTCCTCAAGGACAAGTCCAGAAATAGGTGAGGCTGGGTGGTTGCCTTGTTATGAATAAGCAGCTTGAGGCAGTGGCCAGGGTGAAGGAGACAGAAAGGGCTAAATTTGAAACCAGTCAACCAGTGTTTTGTGAACTTGATGTTGATTACCAATACGGAGAGACAGAGGCACCATTCCCATTTTAGTCCCTATAAAATTTTATCACACGCAGAACTCAGCTATTGGCATTATTTCATGCCTCAACAAAGCCAGGGCATTAAAAGACAGGCTTAAATGCTCAGCCTGTATTTTAGAAGCAGTTTCTGCCAGACGGTATTTGACAGTCATTTGCAAAATTGCATTTGGTCTTAACTATTGCACTTGGTTACTTTTTGATATATCATTTTTTTTTATAATGGCTGATACATTTTTTTTTCTTCTTCCAGGCCTTTTAAAATGCAAGTCAGTTATTCACAGAGCAATTTAACACAAATTTTGTAAAGCGGTTAATGCCAAGTCACATGTATTATGTTGGTGCAAAAGCAATTGCGATTTTTGCCATTAAAAGTAATGCACCAACCTGATATTTCTTTTTCTTTTTTTGTCTTCTCTGCATCAATTGAGATAATCATGTGGTTTTTCCAACCTAATATTTCAAGAACATTTTATATGACTAATTTTCAGGGTTTTGTTACTATTTGTTTCTCCTGAAACCAAAACTCCGCCTGCTGCGGTCCCTTCTGCCCCCTTGGTTCACTATGTAGCCATGTTTCTGGAGGACATTTCTTAGCATAGGGATTAACTAGTACAACCGGGCTGTGTTTAAACAAGTCAGTTATTTTAATTACATGGCTGGAGACATACGCTCCTCCCTGAGAAAGAAGATAGTTATTTGCTAAAGAATTCAGAAATAAATATGTATTTTATAATTTTCACCTATATAAACATTACTGAGTTCTCACAAACTTTTAAATAATAGAACTGAATATATTTATTTTTCTATAATATGAGAAATGATCTATAAGTTAATGCAGTTGTTTGTAAATTGTTTGAATTCTGGGTAGAATTTAGAATTTCTATGCCTGTGTTTTTTCCTTCGTACTGTTTAACTGGAATGAGTCTAAGAAGTCATATCTCTCTATCTGTGCTTTGCAGAGTGTGAACATGTAATATATATCCATCCATTTGAAATAAAGAGTAAGCTATTTGTTACTTAGCTGCAATGTAAATCAAGATGAAATGTTGGGCCATGAAAAACCGGGTTTTTGAAAAATGTCGAGCCTTGACATTCTGTTGTTTTGAAGCAAGAGAAAACCATTGGGATTCTGCTTAGTTTCTAAACTTTTCTTTTGACTGTGGACTCTTTTTTGTGACGCTGGCATGGATGAATAAAAGCAGAGGTACCCCAACTGAAGAAGAAGATCCCCAGAGCTCTGAGGCGAGGTGAGCCCTGAGGGCTGTATGGCCAACAAGATCCATGTAGTCCTGAGGTGAGCCCTGAGGGCTGTATGGTTCAAGATCCATGTTCTTGCCTCAGCACTCCATGTCATAGATGAGCGTGCTACAGCCAGGAGAGGAAACGCTTTCTCCCTCACATACCCCTTATCTTGTTAGGATCTGAGTACCTTTCCTCTACACTCTCCTGGGTGTTTCTTGGTCACCCTGGCCTCGATATGTTCTTTCTGGCTCGAGTGCCTGGGTCCTTCATGCATCCTCACTTTCCAAATCTACACCAGGAATCCCTGCTCTGTTCGAAGGAGCTGCCTATCATGCTTAGATAGTGAAAATCCAGTCACTGGAGAATGCTTGATACTCTGTAAATTCAGCCTTCACTGGAGAATGCAGTATTGAGCAGAACTTTGCTGAAAACAACAGGAATTAGAAACATGTCTTACTTGTCTTCTGGCATAATCTGATTAGATTTCTCTCACCACCAAATGCTGTGGTTGGATTGCTGTGTTGTTCTAAAGTCACTGAAGAGCTCATATATTGGTATCTTGTTCCAAAATGACAAAATCAACATCATTATACGTGTCTGATTCTGTGCTGTTTATATATGCATGTATATATATATGTATTTAGTATTACCCTGTGAAGTTACTGGTACTGTATGAGCTATTTTAATTTTGACCCCTCAGATCCATGCTATGCCCCACCCTACCCTGTACCATGTCCAGGAAGGTGGCCTCTATAGAACGCATTGTTCAGGCTCTTGGCTGAGTTCTGCTGCCTTCTTTTGATGAAGGCTCCGGCCACACTCGCAGGGCAGAGGCCACGTGGTTCTGGCAGCGTGTGCTTTACCAGTGTCCTCTGCTTCTATCCAGTTGCCTTCCTCCAGTGTTTCCTCTCTGTGTTCCCTCCCCTTTCGCTGTCCATCTTCACAGTGTTGGTAGGCCCTTAGTGATCAACTTTAACTTTTCTTGTTCCTAAACTTCTGTAACACCTCTATATCCAGTTCCTTTATTAAAAAGTATTTCATGAAATCATTCCATCAAGTCTTCTGTCTGTGCCATTTGCTTTCCCCAGAATCCTGATGGATAGGCACCATCTTTTCCATTTTACCAAGGGCTATCACAGGATTTGCCATGAAGTTAAGCTTTAGGGTCTCTCATTTACATGGAACCCTTTCAAGGCTCTCAGGAGGACCCTGTATGTGTTCCCATTGCCATAGGACTGTGTGAAATTCCCAAAGAAACTGTGCCTCTTCATAGAGGACCTATGTCTTTTTGGACTCCAGCTTCCTTTGGGTGGCCCCTCTTGGGCCGATTTGCACTGGAATGGCTGTGGACCTGTTAGAGATTTGGCTTTGAGGTTGGTTTGGGATAGGTTTCGATTGAGTTTAGTGAGGTGTATTTATGTGGCTGCATTCATTGTACAGAAGTAAGGTGGTGTTGGCCTTCCACAGTAGGAATAACTTCCAGAGTGTTATGCCTACTGTGTAAAAACACCTCTGTATGTTCCTCATACAGAGGTGTTTTGCACTATGTTCCTCATACAGAGGTGTTTTTGAAATAAAAACATATTCCAAGCCACCCAGCACCAGATATATAAAGTTTGTAGTGGAGAAACAAGGTTTGAACAAAAATAAACCCAGACATGTGTCTGTGTAAATTCTAAGCAGAAAGATTCAGTGCTTATCAACACCTAGTCAGCATGGAAATGCTCAGCCCATCCCTACCTACCCAATTGTATAATGCATTAGATGCCGTTTTAAACGATATTACTTTTATAAAAATTGTGTAAAATAGAATATATAGGAATTCTTATGTTTATAGAGAAAGAGCAGTTACTAGTATTCGACAGGGAAAGAACTTTTAAATGTTTCCTATGTTTGACCAAAATTAACACCTAGTCAACATAGAAATGCTCAGCCCAACCCTACCTACCCAATTGTATAATGCATTACATGTAGTTTTAAACAATATTACTTAAGTGTTTCCTAGGTTTGACCAAAATCCTAAACTTTTACACGATATTAACAAAATGAAATGTGAAGCAGGAACAAGTGTTATTAAACTATCAACAAACAATGTATTTAATAGAGGAAAAGTTAATTGTCTACAGAGGTAATACCAAATTATCTTTTTATTCTTTACATAGTACTTATCTATAGAAAATATTGAAAACTTATTTTCACAGGAAAAGACATTCAAACACTATTCAGCCAAAATACATAGAAGCAAAAATATTATAGAGGTGAATCAAGTGCCTAATTAGTTAAAAATTTAGTTTCTGTATTTGTATTTGTGATTTTTCTAACATTTTAAAGCATTTATAATTCATTTGGTTTCTTTTTTCATTCAAAATAAAATATTTACATTGGTACTGAATTTAGTATTGATAACTTTGTTTTCTGTTTCAATGATGACCCCTAAAACTCTTTGAGAAGTATGAACTCAAAACTGCACTCTTGAGCACTGTGTGACACAATTCCATTATTACTCACTAACAGAGCTGGGGTTCACAGTTTTGTCCTTATTCTAAAGTGTATGATTTTTGTAGTATATTACTCAACCATTTTTGTCTCAGGTTGCAACCCTCAGAAAATAGACATTGATATACAAATTTGCATAGAAATTCTTTACTTTGGGAGCTCATCCTAGGAAACACTGGTTGGAGGGCAGGTAGGTAAGACAAAGGATGGAGGGCAGGTACTGCTGCGATCAGCAGGGCTTTATTCTTCAGACTCTGGGACAGTGCAGATTGTGTCCAGGAGTTCTCCCACCCAAGGGTGAGGGAGCTGCAGTATTTAGCCACCATCTCCCATTAGTTATTTGTCAATGGTGACTGCTCCCACGGCATTGATTTCAGAGCATTTCTAGACTATCTTGCCCAGGCCAAGAAGACTCTAGTAGCCAAAACAGTTCTTGGGCAGCAGCTAGGCTTGCATGCAAAGCCCCAGGAAAGGGGCATGCTGCAGGGAATGGCGATGCCAAGAGGATATGGAGAAAGTGCTGGCAACTCCCAGCTGCTGTTCCCAAAGAGGGGACTGGACTTGCACTTATTTTTGTTTTTCATTTTAGTTCTGTTTTAGATTATAATAATGCCTGGTGTTATTTCACAATAGTCACTTGATAAAGCATTATTATCTACCATATGTTTTAAGGCAAAAAAAAAAAAATAAGATTTTCAGCCTTAAGATAATTGTCCTTTTTTTTTTAATGTGTGTGTTTTGTGGGTTTATTTCTTATATAGAACCAATTTTAACGCTGTCCACATGCACACACAAAAAAAACCCACAAATAAATTGGATATAGGTAGTCCTGGAATGCAAATAATCAATATTTCCCTGCTGCAAAATGAAGAGAAAATTGCATGACCTTGGGCTCCAGAAGCTGCCAGGCCTTCACATTCTTTACACAAGTTTGCTATTGCTAAATTTTCATGACTTGGAAAACATTGCTTTAGCCAATATCTGTGCCATTTGAGATAAACAGATGCATTTTATCTGCAATATAAATTTCAATATGTCAAGTTTGAATTACATTTGAATTCATCAAGATAGGCATTATTTCTGTAATCAGAAATGATAACTTGTTACTTTAAGATAAATATTTTAAGTGGATACTTGAAAAGAAGCTCAAATACATGCTGGGAAGTTGATTTTTTTAAAATAAATTTTAATTAACAATGAAGTGAGCTGTTCTTATAAGTTGATAGGGTAACCATCAAAGCCTCTCTGTATTATATTTATGGTAGGCTAGGTAACTATTTTTCTGTTTTTTAAAAATTTAAATATTTGTAATCCCTGGTTAAAATGCTTCTGGCTAAGTTTTTTTTTAAAAAATTATTTTCCTATGTTAAGAAGTAGGACCTTTGCTTCAGAAAGCTACTGGATGAAGCACTTTCTTGATCAAAAGTATTCCATCTGGATCTTAACAGAATTTTCAGATACATTTAGTCAGGAGAATTGAGTGCTCTTTTGTTCACAATTTAGACTCATTTAATATTTTTTTTATTTTTTATTTATTTTATTTTATTTTTATTTTTTTTGAGAGAGAAAGAAGTAGAATAAAAGAGAAAAAGAAAGAAAGAGAGAGGGAGAGAGAACGAAAATCTTGCTCTGTTGCTCAGGATTTCATTTAAATCTGTAAAATGATTATGCAATTACTAAAAAGTGATTTATTTCCTATTATGTGATCACTTTTAGAATAGGTGTAATATTGAAAAAATATATGTTTTATGGATATGGGGTGGAAGGTTCAGTAAATATTTATTAAATTTGCTTGTTTCAGGTGAACATATATCTTTAACAAGACCTACAAAAGCTAGCTGGATTCATTCCCTGATCAGGCTCTG
>CAUYQU010049208.1:0-10752 GCA_963574635.1 Cheracebus regulus | reverse complement strand
AACATAGTGATAAAGAAATAAGAAGACTACCACTAAAACTACTGTAATTAAAGATGCAGAATCTCCCTGTCCTACAACTATATAAACAGAGAGCTACTGTTTCTGGTCAAAACTTTCTCCCACTAAGGGTTTTTCTCAGAGAAAATTGAAGATCTTTGTTCCTTAAGCTGTAAATTAAGGGGTTCAATAAAGGAACTGTATTGGTATAAAAGACAGAAGATATTTTTCCCTTATCCATTGACCCAGAAGAAGATGGTTTGAAATACACAAATGCACTTGACCCAAAGAACAGAGAAACAGGAATTATATGGGAACTGCAGGTGCTGAAGGCTTTAGACCTGCCTTCCATGGAAGTGATTCGAGGGATGTTGGACAAAATGAAACCATAAGAGGTAAAGATGGTGACAGTGGGCACAATGATGTTGATGCCCCCACAATGAAAACCACCAGCTCATTGATGTAGGTGCTGGTGCAGGACAGCTGGAGCAGAGGGAGGATGCCACAGAAGTAGTGATTGATGGTGTTTGCCTCACAGAAGGTCAGTCTCAGCATGCATCCAGTGTGGGCTATGGCCCCAGAGAAGGCCATCAAATAGGAACCAAGCCTAAGGCTGGAGCACACTCTAGGGGACATGGCAAGGTGATACAGAAGTGGGATACAGATGGCCACAAATCGATCATAGGCCATTGATGTCAGCACATAACATTCAGTAATGGCAAAGAAACAAAAAAGGAAAAGCTGGATCATGCATCCCTTGAAGGAGATAATATTCTTCTCTGATAGGAAGTTCATCAGTATTTTGGGTGTAAACACAGAAGAATAAAAGAGATCTATGAAGGACAAGTTAAAGAGAAAGAAGTATGTGGGGGTGTGAAGGTGTGAGTTCCGCCCAATTAGAGTTACCAAGCCCAAGTTTCCTATCAGAGTGATCACATACATTATTAGAAAGAGTAGAAACAGGGAAATTTGGAGATCTGGCTGGTCTGTTAACCCCACCAAAATGAATTCAATCACCAAAGAGCCATTTCCAGGATTCATTCTTCTCCAAGAGAATCTGTGGACACAAGAGAAAAGGGTTGCATTAGAGGACAACACAGTTCCTCTCACAATATTTTCTCCCACAACATGGGATATTGCTGGGATTCTTTGAAACTAGCCCAACCTGGACCCACAGAATCTGACTTTACCACTGTCATGAAATTGAGTGGCACTGACTTCCTCTTGTCAGAGTCTTACTAAGATAAATATAGCAAAGAGCAAGACTGCTGGAAAGAACAAGGGGGAAGAGAAAAGGGTGGATCCCAACAGAATTGTCCTTCCCTCATTTCATCATTTCTTAATTCACTTGATTACTTCCCTCACCAATAAAATTAGAGGCAGGCACCTCAGCAACCTGGTACCAGTCTCTAATATGACTCAGGTCAGGGGGTGAACCAAGAACATTGTTTCTACTCCAAAAGAAAAGCAACAGAACCTAGAAATAGTTGTTACTGCCCCCAAGTCACAGAAAAAAATGTCATGAATTGAAAAAAGGGAGAATCCAATTTACAGAAACTATTGACCAAAACTTGTCATTCTCTGAGTTCCTTATGTCCCTGAGCATTCTCAGCTCCCACCTTGAACAGATTCTTCCACCAGTTGCATTTGAGTGTCAGGGTGGAAAATAAAGTAGAATGTCTTAGATCCCTGGAATTCCACCACAAAAGAAGTAAGACATTAATATAAAGGGAATTGAGAAGCTCACCCTTCTTGTGCCTGAAAATTTTTGCATTATCTTATTGTTTCCTTACCCTTGTGGTTCTGGAAGGGCAATTTCAAGCTCTAAGGTCGTGTTTTCTCTAAGATACAACCCAGGCATCATTTCCAATAGGTCCTGAAAATACTCCTGACATATACATCATAATTTATTATTTTAATTTTGATTTATCTCAAGCAGCAGGCAACAAAATCTTTAATAAAGATGTGTGATAATAATATTATCACAGTTGTCACACCAGAAGATTTATTGTGAGTTTAATGATACAATGCACTTCGGTATAAGTAGGATAGCAGCTTGCTCAGTCTCCTCCCCAAGGAACAGATTCTAAGAGTAATAGGGAAATAACGGGATTGTATTTACATTCGGGACCATAATCTATCTTTAGTTCTTTAGGGACTCAGCATTTTGCTCAAATTTTTCCTTTACTCTAGGGATTTTGCATCCACCAAGGTAGAGCCAGAAATAAACCCTAATTTCTCAGTCAGCAAGATGGTGTAACAGGAAGCTCTCAGTTCTCTTTCCCCCATGAACAAAGTAATTCTGCACAATTCATGGGCAGATTCCGTTTGTGAAACTTCTAAACCTAGTTATAATATTCCTACAACCCACTATAGCATAAAACTAGTCATATTGATTTTGATGGAACATTTGCATTGTCTTTCTGCCGTAATCCCCATTCCTGGCACAGCACCATGCAACCAGGCAAAAGCGTTTCCTTGGTAAGGGCATTAACATTCACCATGCATCCAGTGCCCAACCTTTTCTGCAGGTTATCCAGAGGACTGGCTGTTATTTTGCCTGTCTCACAGCACTGACAGGACACAGGACATGGCCTGCTCAGACAGCAGAGATTGGTGAGAACAGAAGGCAATATAGACTAGCATACAGCATAGCCATCCCCTCAGCTCAGAACAGAAATAAGACTTAAAAAAGAAAATCCTCCCAACTTCTTCCTAGTGAGGAAAAGAGATGGACTGCATTTCCAAAAGTCCCTCCTTTTCTGGGGCTATCCAGATGACAGGCTACTTTCCAGGAAATCTAAACAGATTTGGTGGTTTTGTCTAATATCTCCATGGCCCCTCCCCAAGGATCAACACAAACACTAGCAGTTTAAAAACTCCGAATCTCAGCATTTCCCTAAGAAAGAGGTGAATCTGAAGTCCAAGAATCCAACGTTTATCTGAGGGCTACCTGATCAATTGGCTTCTGCCTCGCTTCTTTCACAGCACTGGCCAGATCTGTCACACTCTGGACGTCTTACAGCTACTATGAACAAAGATAACTGGTTAATTCTACCAAACGTTCAAAGAATTCATGCCAATCCTTCCCAAATTCTTTCAAAAAAAAAAAAAAAAATGGAAGAGGAAGAAATACTCCCAAATTTAATTTATGAGGGCAGCATTACCCTCATACCAAAGGCAGAAAAAAAATCACAAGAAGTCATCTCCCTTTTTTTTTTGTTTCTTGGTTAGTCTAACTTAGAGTTTCTCAGTATTGTTTACTTTTTCTTTACAAAAAACAAAAACAAATTTATTTTTGTCAATTACCTATTGTTTTCCTATTATCTGTTTGACTTATTTATAGTCAAATATTCATTATTTGCTTCCTTCTTCCAATTTCAGGTTTAACAATCTTATTTTGTTCTCTTGTTTTTTCGCTAGTTCCTTGAGGTATAAGACTAGATTGCTAATTTGATATCTTTTTAATTTTTTAATGTAGGGTTTTTTTTTTTCTATAAACTTCTCTCTCAATCAGGCTTTTGCTGCATCCCATGAGTTTTGGTGTTTTCATTTTTGTGTCTCTAGGTATTTTTTAATTCCCTTTTGATTTCTTCTTTGACTCAATGTTTAAGAGTATATAGTTTCATAGTACATATTCCCAAATTTTCCCATTTTCTTACTGTAATTCATTGTTAGTTTGATTTCTTTGTGGTCATAAAAGATACTTGGGATGATTTTGATCTTCTTACATTTCTCCAGACTTATCTATGACCTAACATGTGATCTATCCTGCAGAGTGTTCTTTGTGCCCTTGAGAATAATGTGTATTCCTTGCTGCTGGATGGAAAGCTCTTCGTATATCTGTTAAGTCCATTTGGTGTACAGTTCTATTTGGTTCTGCTATTTTCTTATTAACTTTCTGTCAGGATTATCCATTTGTTATGGATAGTGAGGAATTGAAATTCTCTAATTTATCGCTATTACTCCCTTCAGATGTGTCCATGTTTGCTTTACAAGTTTAGGTGCTTTAATGTTGGGTCCATATATATTTATAGATTTTTATTTATTCATCTTCTTGTTGAATAGACCCTTTTATTATATATAATGACTTCTTTGACTTTTGTGACACCTTTTGACTAAAGTCTAATTTGTCAGATAGAAGTACAGCCACCCCTGCTCTCTAGTTAGTATTTAGGTAAACTATCTTTCTCCACCCCTAAACTTTAACTTTCAGCCTTTGTGTCTTTAAATCTAAAGTGAGTCTCTTGTA
The DNA here is from genome assembly GCA_963574635.1 of Cheracebus regulus. NCBI lineage: Eukaryota > Metazoa > Chordata > Mammalia > Primates > Pitheciidae > Cheracebus > Cheracebus regulus. The sequence goes on along the minus strand of CAUYQU010049208.1, from coordinate 6,503 downwards.
GACAGCATATAATCAAGTCTTGCTTTTTTAAAATTCATCTAGCCACTCTGTATCTTTTGATTTGGAAATTTAGTATATTTACATTAATTATTGATAAACTACAAATAAACTCCTTTTATTCTTCTCTTGTGTTTCTTTGAAATTTGATAATTTTTTATAGTGATATGCTTCAATTCTTTTAATTTTTTATGAATCTACTGCATATTTTACAGGGTTTTCATCAAACATTTTATAGTTACTGTATTCTGTTGTAAGCCAATAACAACTTGAATTGCATGCATACTTTATTCTTTGCTATCCCCTACACACAAACACTATGTTATTGACATTTGATTTTATTTCTTTCTATGTTGCGTTTGCATGAAGAAATGCATGCTGCTATGGCTATTCTTACTAGTTGTGTCTTCTATCTTATATAGTAGTGTTAAAAGTGATTTACATGCTGTCATTAAAATTTTACAATACTTTCTTTATATTTGTATTTAGCAGTAAGATTTTTACTTTATTTATCATTTTCTTTCAACTTGAAGAATATTTTGTACTCTTTTTGGCAGGTGTAGTGGTGACAAACTCCCTCCGTTTTTGTTTGTCTAGAAGGTATCTCTCATTCATCATTAAAGGATAACTTCCCTGAGCAAGTCATTTTTGGATAATATTTTCTTTGAATATATCATCCAGCTCTCTCTTAACCTGAAAAGTTTCTATTAAGAAAATTGCCAATAGTTTTGCGGAGTCTTCCTTAGATGTAACAAATAACTTTCTCTTGCTTTTTTCAAAATTGTTTGCCTTTGATTTTTTAAATTTTATTTTAAGTTCCAGGATACATATGCAAGATGCGCAAGTTTGTTATATAGGTAAACGTGTGCCATGATGATTTGCTGCACCTACCACCCATCACCTAGCTATTAAGCACTGCATCTATTAGCTATTTATCTAGATGTTATCCTTCCCCTCCACCCCCTGACAGACCCCAGTGTGTTTTTCTCCCCTCCCTGTGTTCACATGTTCATCTTGTTCAGCTCCCACTTATAGGTGTGAACATGTGGTGTTTGGTTTTCTGTTCCTGTGTTAGTTTGCTGAGAATAATGGCTTCCAGCTCCATCCATGTCCCTGCAGAAAACATGATGTCATTCCTTTTTATGACTGATAGGATTCCATGGTTTATACTGGTGATGGGAATGTAAATTAGTTCATCCATTGTGGGTGGTCAATTTTATCAAAGATTTAATGAACACTGTACAACAATTACAGTGCTCTACAAGACAGATACAAATTCAGATTGCAGTGCGATATCTAAAGCATCATTGATAATTACTTCCAAAGGGAAATCTTCTTTAATTGCCATTTGTTTCTTTGGGTCTTGACCTAAATGTCATGTTGCTCGGCTCCTTTCTCTTTCTGATCCTGTTCTCTGAATTACAAGACATTGAAAACATCTCAATTTTTTTTAATGTTGTAGAAAAATTCAGCTCCCTAGTTGAAGCAATCATCTTCCAACTATCCCAACCTCAAAGGCCAGATCTGTCCCAACAACAAGAATCATCCAGTTGTTTTTCTCAACAAAAAACAAATGGCAACCACTTGGAGAAAGATTGATGTATCATCCAGAGAGAAAGCACATTCAAATTTTAAAATAGAAATATTGTTTATACTTATATTTGCTGAAATAAAAAATAATAAAATGAAGTAAACCAAAAGCATACTAGAGAGAGTAGTAGACTTGAAATTAGGAATAAATAATATATTTTAGGCTTCTTTATTAAGAAACTCTGTAAATTATTAACCTCTCTGAGCATCAGTATCCCCTCCATACAATAAACACATATTAACAATTGAGTTTGTGCCATTTGGGTATACAAAGGTAAATAAGAAATACTTGCCAAAAGAAGGTAAATGCATAGTGTGTAGCTGCAAATCGGATTATATTTGGTGGTCATTATGAAGCCTTTTGTATCTGTGACACTGGCTTTTGAAGGGAATGTATTCCTGTCCAGTAGACAGTGTACAAGCAGTAGAATGGAATGATACGATTCAAGCTTCCAATGGGATATTATGAGTAGAAAATAAGAAACCCCACACCAATGAAGTAAATTCTCACATGTACCCTGAAAATACATATATCTATTATGTACCAATACAATAATTACATTTTTAAAAAAGAAACCCCATATCCAATGAGTGGCACAATGTCACCCTACTTCTACTTTACCTGATTTTTTGCATAACAATTCATCTTTCACCGGAAGATAAAAAGAAGTCCATAATGAAAAACAAAAACACAGAAATGAATTTCTTCCTTAATGGTATTCCTAAACAAAAAACATGGTGAAAACATGGTATAAAGATTTAAGAAAAATAGTGAAAATCATAAAGAAAACAAGAAATCTACTCCAAAAAAAATATGAACAATTTAAATTGAAAGAAGACTCAATTTCTTTCACCACAGTAAAAAAGAATAGGACAAGAAGACTGCTAGTATAATAAGTAAATAAAAAGAATATCCATGTCTTGGAAATATATACACAGAGACATACTGGTACTTATTGAAGTTTCTTAGTATTCAGGGCTTTTCTTAGGGCAAATTTAACATCTTTGTTCCTTAGGCTATAGATTAAGGGGTTCAACATGGGAACCACATTGGTATAAAAAACAGAAGATAACTTTCTCTTATCCATGGACCCAGCAGACGATGAGTTGATATACATAAATGCACCTGATCCAAAGAACAGAGAAACATCAATTATGTGGGAACTGCAGATGCTGAAGGCTTTGGACCTGCCCTCCTTGGAGCTGATATGAAGAATGCTGGAGAGGATGAAACCATAAGTGATAAATATGGTGACAGTGGGCACAATGATGTTGATGCCCACCACAACAAAAACCACCAGCTCATTGATGTAGGTGCTGGTGCAGGACAGCTGGAGCAGAGGGAGGATGTCACAGAAGTAGTGATTGATGGTGTTCGCCTCACAGAGGTCAGTCTCAGCATGCATCCAGTGTGGGTCACGGCACCAGAGAAGGCCATCAAATAGGAACCAAGCATAAGGCTGAAGCATACTGTAGGGGACATGGCAAGGTGATACAGAAGTGGGTTACAGATGGCCACATATCAATCATAGGCCATTGACATCAGCACATAACATTCAGAAATGACAACAAAACAATAAAAGAAAAGTTGGGTCATGCATCCCTTGCAGGAGATAATATTCTTCTTTGAAATAAAGTTCATCAGCATTTTGGGTGTAAACACAAAAGAATAACAGAGGTCTACGAAGGACAAGTTAAAGAGAAAAAAGTACTTGGGGGTGTAAAGGTGTGAGTTCAACCCAATTAGAGTTACCAAGCCCAAGTTTCTCAACAGAGTGCCACATAGATTACCAGAAACAGGAAGAACAGAAGGAATTGGAGATCTAGCTGATGTGTTAATCCCACCAGAATGAATTCAGTCACAAAAGAGCCATTTCCAGGTGCCATTCTTCTTTAAGGGACTCTCTGGAAACAGGAAAAAAAAAAGTTGCTTTAGAGGACAACCCAGCTCCTTCCTCAATGTGTCTGCCTGATACTAGCTTAACCTGTACCCACAGAATTTGCCTTTACAGAACACCACTGATTGACCCTAGAGAGCGAAGGCCAGGGCTGCCATATACAGAAACATGACTGCTGTAAATAACAAGGGATAAGGGAGATGGGTGGATCAGGACAGAATTATTTTTTTCCCATCTCATTTATTCATTAACCTGAGCCCTCCCCTCATGAGCAAAATTGGAGGCAGAGGCCTTAGCAACTGATATCAGCCTCTAATGAAATTAGTCTAGTGCAGTGAAAACCAAAACATTGTTTCCAACTCACTAGTAAGGGACCAGAGTCTAGGAGAGATTACATTACTGTCCCAAGTCACAGTGAAAAAGTTATAAATCTAGGACAAGAGAGGGCTCTGTCCATGGAAAGGGAACTCACTCAGTAAATACTGCAACCATTGAACCTACTAGTATTGCTGAACATTCTCTGCTCCCTGCTCAAGCACATTCTCCACTTTCACCTGAGTTTCAGGATTGCTCAAAATGAGGAGAAATGGTGTATCTTAGATCCCTGGACTTCCATCTCAGTAAAAGAAGACAATGTAAATAGAATTCAGAAACCCACCGTTCTTAGTCCAGGGTACTTTAGTGCTTTCCTCACTTGCTTATTTCCTGGTGATCCTGGAAAAGTAATTTCAGGTGTCCAGGTTTTTGTTCCTTTGATTCTAAGGACATGCATTCCAGACTTAATTTCTTGTATGTCTTTTTTTGTGATTATGACTTTGATTCCTCTCAAGCAGCAGTGAAAAATGAAGTCTTTATTATTAACTGCTGAGTGAGTTGGTAAGACATAGAAGATTTAATATGAGTTTAATGATATAATGTGCTTGGTCATAAACAGGGCAGAAGCTTACTCAGACTCCTCCCCAGGGAACAGACTCTGGGTGTAATAGGAAATAAGGGAACTGTATTTACACCCTGCACCATGATCTGTCTTTACTTCCTTAGGGATTCAATATTTTTACTCAAGTTTTCCCTTCACTCTAGGGCTTGTATATACCTCAAAGCAAGGCCAGAAATAAACTCCACATCCCCACTACCTTGCTCTCTGAAGGTAAATCATTGTTTTGGTTTTTTCCCTCTTTCTTCCCTCATACTAAACAGAAATTTCCCACAAGGTCTACTTTGAGTCCTCATTTTTTGTGTGTAAAAATTTTGAAGAACTGCAGTAACTCACTTCAGGTATTGTCTCTCCTAGGACATTACCGAAATAACTTAATGGCTTATATCACTTCTAAAGAAGGTTTTTACTTTTTCAGGTTTATAATTTCTGAAATAGGGTTATTAATAATGATATCTGTCATTCATAATGTACAATTAAATGAAATAAGTACAATGGTAAAACAGCCTTTGGCATATGATAGTCAGTAAATGTCAACTATCATTATTTGTGTTCTCATAACTTCTGGCAGATTCTCCATCAGGACTTTTCCCCTTTAATTTTTGTTTTCCCCTAAAATCTATAAGTTTTGTAAAGACAAAGATCACTTCAGACTTGTTTACTACTTTGTTCCCAATGCTAAGTACAGAGGAGTACATAGCATCACCTCCTTTAAGAATCATTAAAATTGTGTTATCTGGCCGAAAGTCTTCAGAACCAAATTTGCACAGTTCTCATATGCTTAGAGTCTACAAACACGGTGAACTCCATACCTTTCTCTCAGCCACCTCGCAGGTTTAGACACTCATTGGGTTTTAACTGAACTGTACTACTGAGTTGTAGTAGCTTCTAACTGTTATTCTAGCATTTTCCACATAATTCCTCTTATTTAGCCACCTACTCTGTTGCTAAAATAAGCTCTGGAAGTGCAGCTCTGCCCTCCCTAGTTTTAGAACTTCCAATGGCTCTCCATTACCCACTGGACAATGAAGATATATAATAAAAGTTTAAGTTTCAAAACCATTATTCAGTCACAGTTAAAATTAGCAAATAAATTGAGTCAGACAGACTATAGTTGAGGAGAAGCCACAAAAGTGCTATCCTGATTGATTGAAGTGTTTTGAGCACATTAGGTATCATATAGTTTCTCTTCTTAATAAATACAGGAAAAAGAATACTGGACAATGTTTATGTTTTAGAGTCCGTAAGAATGTACAAAAAAAAACAGGTCAGGTGAGATTATATTTAAAATTTTAGTTTAAATCTTCATAAGCTTTCCTTCTCATCATAATAAATTATAGTTTTTTCTTCAATGTTTACCTAAACCAATTAAGAATATACCCCCAGATCTTCATCTGTAAAAAGGGTATGTTTTATTTACTAAGAAATGGAAATTTCAACTCATGTTATCAGTTAAGAAAATTAGCTTCAAATTACAGAATCTCTTTAAAATAGGAGCTTATTTTGCTCACACAACAATAAACCTAGAGGTAGAAGGTCCCAGTCTTGATTCAGCAACTAAACCCTCTCATCAAAGACCCAACCTTATCGATTCCACTACCCTCAGTCCGCTGACCTTATTCCTCAGGGTTTTCACTCTCTGTTCACAAAACAGCTGTTATAGCTCCAAGAATCACCTGTATCCAAGAAGAAAGTAAAGAAAACAATGCAAAATAACTCTCCTCACATTAAGTCTTCTCCAGAAGCCGAAAGATGACTTCTCTCTATGCCTTATCAGTCAGAAATATGCCACACAGCCAACCTTGTTGCAAGGAGAACTGCCAAATGATTATCTCTTATTTTCATCCACTCTCATGAGAGAAATATTCTGGCATTAGAGAGAAGGGAAGGAACAATGTCTACTATAGGGCAGGACATCAACACCTTCTACTTCAGTCAAAAACCTTGTGAAAGATGTTTGTAATAGGAAATTGTGTTTATTCAATTTAACTATAGAGTATACTTGTTATTTGTTAAGTGATTACTCTTTGAAGCTTTAAATCAAATCAGCTGCCCTAGCATATTCAAACGATTATAAAAACATA